>JBBBDQ010001862.1:2902500-3153260 GCA_037127315.1 Ascarosepion bandense | reverse complement strand
TCATTGAAATAAGCTATAGTTTATAACCAATTGAAATGACGTGTTGAGTTTTTCTTTATAAACTGATAATATGAGCTAATTGAACTCATTGAAATAAGCTATAGTTTATAACCAATTGCAATGACGTGTTGAGTTTTTCTTTATAAACTGATAATATGAGCTAATTGAACTCATTAAATAAGCTATAGTTTATAACCAATTGCAAAGGATTTGTTGAGTTTTTCTTTATAAACTGATAATATGAGCTAATTAAACTCATTGAAATAAGCTATAGTTTATAACCAATTGCAATGACGTGTTGAGTTTTTCTTTATAAACTGATAATATGAGCTAATTGAACTCATTGAAATAAGCTATAGTTTATAACCAATTGAAATGACGTGTTGAGTTTTTCTTTATAAACTGATAATATGCTATGAGCTAATTGAACTCATTGAAATAAGCCATAGTTTATAAACAATTGCAATGACGTGTTGAGTTTTTTCTTTTTATAAACTGATAATATGAGCTAATTGAACTCATTGAAATAAGCTATAGTTTATAAACAATTGCAATGACGTGTTGACTTTTTCTTTATAAACTGATAATATGAGCTAATTGAACTCATTGAAATAAGCTATAGTTTATAAACAATTGAAATGACGTGTTGACTTTTTCTTTATAAACTGATAATATGAGCTAGTTTAAACCCATTGAAATAAGCTATAGTTTATAAACAATTGAAATGACGTGTTGACTTTTTCTTTATGAACTGATAATATGAGCTAATTAAACTCATTGAAATAAGGTATAGTTTATAACCAATTGCAATGACGTGTTGACTTTTTCTTTATAAACTGATAATATGAGCTAATTGAACTCATTGAAATAAGCTATAGTTTATAACCAATTGCAATGACGTGTTGACTTTTTCTTTATAAACTGATAATATGAGCTAATTGAACTCATTGAAATAAGCTATAGTTTATAAACAATTGCAATGACGTGTTGACTTTTTTCTTTATAAACTGATAATATGAGCTAATTGAACTCATTGAAATAAGCTATAGTTTATAAACAATTGAAATGACGTGTTGACTTTTTCTTTATAAACTGATAATATGAGCTAATTAAACTCATTGAAATAAGCTATAGTTTATAAACAATTGAAATGACGTGTTGACTTTTTTCTTTATAAACTGATAATATGAGCTAATTGAACTCATTGAGAAATAAGCTATAGTTTATAAACAATTGAAATGACGTGTTGACTTTTTCTTTATAAACTGATAATATGAGCTAATTAAACTCATTGAAATAAGGTATAGTTTATAACCAATTGCAATGACGTGTTGACTTTTTCTTTATAAACTGATAATATGAGCTAATTAAACTCATTGAAATAAGCTATAGTTTATAAACAATTGCAATGACGTGTTGACTTTTTCTTTATAAACTGATAATATGAGCTAATTGAACTCATTGAAATAAGCTATAGTTTATAAACAATTGAAATGACGTGTTGACTTTTTCTTTATAAACTGATAATATGAGCTAATTAAACTCATTGAAATAAGCTATAGTTTATAAACAATTGAAATGACGTGTTGACTTTTTCTTTATGAACTGATAATATGAGCTAATTAAACTCATTGAAATAAGGTATAGTTTATAACCAATTGCAATGACGTGTTGACTTTTTCTTTATAAACTGATAATATGAGCTAATTGAACTCATTGAAATAAGCTATAGTTTATAACCAATTGCAATGACGTGTTGACTTTTTCTTTATAAACTGATAATATGAGCTAATTGAACTCATTGAAATAAGCTATAGTTTATAAACAATTGCAATGACGTGTTGACTTTTTCTTTATAAACTGATAATATGAGCTAATTGAACTCATTGTAATAAGCTATAGTTTATAAACAATTGAAATGACGTGTTGACTTTTTCTTTATAAACTGATAATATGAGCTAATTAAACTTCATTGAAATAAGCTATAGTTTATAAACAATTGAAATGACGTGTTGACTTTTTTCTTTATAAACTGATAATATGAGCTAATTGAACTCATTGAAATAAGCTATAGTTTATAAACAATTGAAATGACGTGCTGACTTTTTTCTTTATAAACTGATAATATGAGCTAATTAAACTCATTGAAATAAGGTATAGTTTATAACCAATTGCAATGACGTGTTGACTTTTTCTTTATAAACTGATAATATGTGAGCTAATTAAACTCATTGAAATAAGCTATAGTTTATAAACAATTGCAATGACGTGTTGACTTTTTCTTTATAAACTGATAATATGAGCTAATTGAACTCATTGAAATAAGCTATAGTTTATAAACAATTGAAATGACGTGTTGACTTTTCTTTATAAACTGATAATATGAGCTAATTAAACTCATTGAAATAAGCTATAGTTTATAAACAATTGAAATGACGTGTTGACTTTTTCTTTATAAACTGATAATATGAGCTAATTGAACTCATTGAAATAAGCTATAGTTTATAAACAATTGAAATGACGTGTTGACTTTTTCTTTATAAACTGATAATATGAACTAATTAAACTCATTGAAATAAGCTATAGTTTATAAACAATTGAAATGACGTGTTGACTTTTTCTTTATAAACTGATAATATGAGCTAATTGAACCCCATTGAAATAAGCTATAGTTTATAAACAATTGAAATGACGTGTTGACTTTTCTCTTTATAAACTGATAATATGAGCTAATTAAACTCATTGAAATAAGGTATAGTTTATAACCAATTGCAATGACGTGTTGACTTTTTCTTTATAAACTGATAATATGAGCTAATTAAACTCATTGAAATAAGCTATAATTTATAAACAATTGCAATGACGTGTTGACTTTTTCTTTATAAACTGATAATATGAGCTAATTGAACTCATTGAAATAAGCTATAGTTTATAACCAATTGCAATGACGTGTTGACTTTTTCTTTATAAACTGATAATATGAGCTAATTGAACTCATTGAAATAAGCTATAGTTTATAAACAATTGAAATGACGTGTTGACTTTTTCTTTATAAACTGATAATATGAGCTAATTAAACTCATTGAAATAAGCTATAGTTTATAAACAATTGCAATGACGTGTTGACTTTTTCTTTATAAACTGATAATATGAGCTAATTGAACTCATTGAAATAAGCCATAGTTTATAAACAATTGAAATGACGTGTTGACTTTTTCTTTATAAACTGATAATATGAGCTAATTAAACTCATTGAAATAAGGTATAGTTTATAACCAATTGCAATGACGTGCTGAGTTTTTCTTTATAAACTGATAATATGAGCTAATTAAACTCATTGAAATAAGCTATAGTTTATAAACAATTGCAATGACGTGTTGAGTTTTCTTTTATAAACTGATAATATGAGCTAATTGAACTATTGAAATAAGCTATAGTTTATAAACAATTGCAATGACGTGTTGACTTTTTCTTTATAAACTGATAATATGAGCTAATTGAACTCATTGGAAAATAAGCTATAGTTTATAAACACTGAAATGACGTGTTGACTTTTTCTTTATAAACTGATAATATGAGCTAATTAAACTCATTGAAATAAGCTATAGTTTATAAACAATTGCAATGACGTGTTGAGTTTTTCTTTATAAACTGATAATATGAGCTAATTGAACTCATTGAAATAAGCTATAGTTTATAAACAATTGAAATGACGTGTTGACTTTTTCTTTATAAACTGATAATATGAGCTAATTAAACTCATTGAAATAAGCTATAGTTTATAAACAATTGCAATGACGGTTGAGTTTTTCTTTATAAACTGATAATATGAGCTAATTGAACTCATTGGAAATAAGCTATAGTTTATAAACAATTGAAATGACGTGTTGAGTTTTTCTTTATAAACTGATAATATGAGCTAATTGAACTCATTGAAATAAGCTATAGCTTATAAACAATTGAAATGACGTGTTGACTTTTTCTTTATAAACTGATAATATGAGCTAATTAAACTCATTGAAATAAGCCATAGTTTATAAACAATTGAAATGACGTGTTGAGTTTTTCTTTTTTATAAACTGATAATATGAGCTAATTGAACTCATTGATAAGCTATAGTTTATAAACAATTGAAATGACGTGTTGACTTTTTCTTTATAAACTGATAATATGAGCTAATTGAACTCATTGAAATAAGCTATAGTTTATAACCAATTGCAATGACGTGTTGACTTTTTCTTTATAAACTGATAATATGAGCTAATTGAACTCATTGAAATAAGCTATAGTTTATAAACAATTGCAATGACGTGTTGACTTTTCTTTATAAACTGATAATATGAGCTAATTAAACTCATTGAAATAAGGTATAGTTTATAACCAATTGCAATGACGTGTTGACTTTTTCTTTATAAACTGATAATATGAGCTAATTGAACTCATTGAAATAAGCTATAGTTTATAAACAATTGAAATGACGTGTTGACTTTTCTTTATAAACTGATAATATGAGCTAATTAAACTCATTGAAATAAGGTATAGTTTATAACCAATTGCAAATACGGTTGACTTTTTCTTTATAAACTGATAATATGAGCTAATTAAACTCATTGAAATAAGCTATAGTTTATAAACAATTGCAATGACGTGTTGACTTTTTCTTTATAAACTGATAATATGAGTTAATTGAACTCATTGAAATAAGCTATAGTTTATAACCAATTGCAATGACGTGTTGACTTTTTCTTTATAAACTGATAATATGAGCTAATTGAACTCATTGAAATAAGCTATAGTTTATAAACAATTGAAATGACGTGTTGACTTTTTCTTTATAAACTGATAATATGAGCTAATTAAACTCATTGAAATAAGCTATAGTTTATAAACAATTGCAATGACGTGTTGACTTTTTCTTTATAAACTGATAATATGAGCTAATTGAACTCATTGAAATAAGCTATAGTTTATAACGAATTGAAATGACGTGGTTATTCCTTTTTTTCTTTATAAACTGATAATATGAGCTAATTAAACTCATTGAAATAAGGTATAGTTTATAACCAATTGCAATGACGTGTTGAGTTTTTCTTTATAAACTGATAATATGAGCTAATTAAACTCATTGAAATAAGCTATAGTTTATAAACAATTGCACTGACGTGTTGAGTTTTTCTTTATAAACTGATAATACAGCTAATGAACTCATTGAAATAAGCTATAGTTTATAAACAATTGCAATGACGTGTTGACTTTTTCTTTATAAACTGATAATATGAGTTAATTAAACTCATTGAAATAAGCTATAGTTTATAAACAATTGCAATGACGTGTTGACTTTTCTTTTATAAACTGATAATATGAGCTAATTGAACTCATTGAAATAAGCTATAGTTTATAACCAATTGCAATGACGTGTTAATTTTCTATAAACTGATAATATGAGCTAATTGAACTCATTGAAATAAGCTATAGTTTATAAACAATTGAAATGACGTGTGTTGACTTTTTTCTTTATAAACTGATAATATGAGCTAATTAAACTCATTGAAATAAGCTATAGTTTGCAAACAATTGCAATGACGTGTTGACTTTTTCTTTATAAACTGATAATATGAGCTAATTGAACTCATTGAAATAAGCTATAGTTTATAAACAATTGAAATGACGTGTTGACTTTTCTTATAAACTGATAATATGGAGTTTAATTAACTCATTGAAATAAGGTATAGTTTATAACCAATTGCAATGACGTGTTGAGTTTTTCTTTATAAACTGATAATACGAGCTAATTAAACTCATTGAAATAAGCTATAGTTTATAAACAATTGCACTGACGTGTTGAGTTTTTCTTTATAAACTGATAATATGAGCTAATTTAACCCATTGAAATAAGCTATAGTTTATAAACAATTGCAAATGACGTGTTGAGTTTTTCTTTATAAACTGATAATATGAGCTAATTGAACTCATTGAAATAAGCTATAGTTTATAAACAAGAATTGCAAATTTATCTGTTGAGTTTTTTCTTTATAAACTGATAATATGAGCTAATTAAACTCATTGAAATAAGCTATAGTTTATAAACAATTGCAATGACGTGTTGAAGTTTTTCTTTATAAACTGATAATATGAGCTAATTGAACTCATTGAAATAAGCTATAGTTTATAAACAATTGAAATGACGTGTTGAGTTTTTCTTTTATAAACTGATAATATGAGCTAATTGAACTCATTGAAATAAGCTATAGCTTATAAACAATTGAAATGACGTGTTGACTTTTTCTTTATAAACTGATAATATGAGCTAATTAAACTCATTGAAATAAGCTATAGTTTATAAACAATTGAAATGATTGCGTGTTGAGTTTTTCTTTATAAACTGATAATATGAGCTAATTGAATCTATTGAAATAAGCTATAGTTTATAAACAATTGAAATGACGTGTTGACTTTTTCTTTATAAACTGATAATATGAGCTAATTGAACTCATTGAAATAAGCTATAGTTTATAACCAACTGCAATGACCTGTTGACTTTTTCTTTATAAACTGATAATATGAGCTAATTGAACTCATTGAAATAAGCTTTATAGTTTATAAACAATTGCAATGACGTGTTGACTTTTTCTTTATAAACTGATAATATGAGCTAATTAAACTCATTGTACCAAGGTATAGTTTATAACCAATTGCAATGACGTGTTGACTTTTTCTTTATAAACTGATAATATGAGCTAATTAAACTCATTGAAAATAAGCTATAGTTTATAAACAATTGAAATGACGTGTTGAGTTTTTCTTTATAAACTGATAATATGAGCTAATTAAACTCATTGAAATAAGCTATAGTTTATAAACAATTGCAATGACGTGTTGAGTTTTTCTTTATAAACTGATAATATGAGCTAATTAAACTCATTGAAATAAGCTGTTAGTTATAAACAATTGAAATGACGTGTTGAGTTTTTCTTTATAAACTGATAATATGAGCTAATTAAACTCATTTAATAAGCTATAGTTTATAAACAATTGAAATGACGTGTTGAGTTTTTCTTTATAAACTGATAATATGAGCTAATTAAACCCATTGAAATAAGCTATAGTTTATAAACAATTGAAATGACGTGTTGAGTTTTTCTTTATAAACTGATAATATGAGCTAATTAAACTCATTGAAATAAGCTATAGTTTATAAACAATTGAAATGACGTGTTGAGTTTTTCTTTATAAACTGATAATATGAGCTAATTAAACTCATTGAAATAAGCTATAGCTATAAACAATTGCAATGACGTGTTGACTTTTTCTTTATAAACTGATAATATGAGCTAATTAAACTCATTGAAATAAGCTATAGTTTATAACCAATTGCACAGACGTGTTGTTTTCTCTTTATAAACTGATAATATGAGCTAATTAAACTCATTGAAATAAGCCATAGTTTATAAACAACTTTGCAATGACGTGTTGACTTTTTCTTTATAAACTGATAATATGAGCTAATTAAACTCATTGAAATAAGCTATAGTTTATAAACAATTGAAATGACGTGTTGAGTTTTCCTTATAAACTTCATATCGCCCTGGTTAACGCCCATCGAGCTCTCTATATGGATTTACCTATTAATAATTTATATTATGGAAATCTTGTTGGATTATCCTCACCATTTACGGACTGACGCCTATACCAATGATGCTCTCCTTACGACTGAGCCCTCTAGAGAGGAAAATTTAAAAAAAACATTTGCCACTTCCGCAATTTATGCATTACTCTTCATAATGAATTGAGTTCTTTCGGTGACTGGCGTGTGTATACCATGCTTATATACAACACGCTAAAATTTCCCTTCACTGATTTCATACGTCTGTGGCTTAGGGGTTACCGATTCCGAGTGACACCAAATCGGTCGTGTGTCGATCCCGGCCGCAAAAAAGTGGATGGCTAGCCACACTGTTGAGCTGTGATACAGCATAACAGGTTGTATGTGGATGACGATTATATATATCTAAACTTATTTATAAATGTAACTTTGTCTGTATGTGTGTGTGTGTGTCTGTGTGTCCGTTACCTATAGACTCCGAAACGGCTGAACCGATTTTCTTGATAATTTACACTGTTGTACTATAAGCGTCTGCGATTGTTCTTAGCTAGGTTTAATAGTGAGCATCAGGAAGAGACAGCTAAAGTTCCTGGGACATGCAATGAGGAAGGAGGGCTTGGAGAACCTGATACTAATAGGCCAGATAGAGGGGAAAATGGCATATCAACCTATATGGGTTATTTAATGCCAAAAAGGTGGGGTTTTAAGGTACTTTTTTTAATGGTTATAGTGAAAAGGTTGATTTAGTCAGATTTTAATGAAATATTTTTGTTTTTATTCTTCTTCATTTTAGAAAACTGAAAATGTCTTCTAGCTTTGTATTAAAAAATGTTTTGCTGGGAATAATTGTTTTGCCTTCAAAAATGTGTTACGGTCATAATTTTTTTTTGTTGTTAACATTTTTCCTTCCAAAATGTATTTTTTTTTTATTAAAGATGAAAGAAAGACTTGAAACAGCCAAAAATGTGATCCTACAGAAGGATGTTGTAAATTACCATCGACAGAACATTTGAGCAGCGACGTAGTTTTGGAGAGGATGGGCACGAAAAGAAAATTGATCATTAAGATCAGGAAAAGGCAGATGAAGTTTCTTGCACATCTAGTGAGGAAGGTAGGCTTGGAAAATCTGATGCTCACGCGACGAGGAACGTAGCGGATAATATATTTGAAGAGCCTGAGCAGGTGGATGACAAAAAGGGGGCTGCGAGACGTTACAGGAGAAAGCGTGCTAAGAGCCACCAGTGATAGGGAGACGTGGAAGGCCACGATCGCTCACGTCCTGAAATTACAAGGCACATAGAAGAAGAAGATTCTATGAGAAATAGAAGTGCTATCATGATTTAATATTGGCACATACAATCTAAACACGCAGAGTAGATAAGAAATGCTGCTGACAGTGTTGATAGCAGACACGGAAAGAATACCGAGGGACTCGCCGAGAACGTAGCCTAAAGGAAAGTGAGAAGGAATGCCTAACTATCGATTGTAAGAAGAGAGGCAATATGGGTGCGAGCAAAAGAAACAAAAAACCTAAGATGCGAACTCCGAATTGCCAAGACCAAAACAGACCAAAAGAAAAGGAAATGATAAAAAAGAAATAAAGAAAAAAGTAATAACTAAAAAAGAAAAAAAAGATTGAAAGAAAAAAGAGACAGAAATAATGAAAAAAGAAAAAAGTAAAAAGAAAAAAAAGGGAAGGGAAGAAAGAAAGCATAAATGAAAGAAAAAAGGAAGAAAGAAAAAGAATGAAAGAAAGAAAAACAGACAGAATAAAAAAGAAAAACCAAAAAGAAAGAAAAAAGAAAGAAAAAGAAATAAAGGAAAAAAAAGAATGAAAGAATAAACCAGAAAGAATGAAAAAAGAATTAATTAAAAATAAAGAATGAAAGGGAAAAAAAAAGAAATAATGAAAAAAGAAAAAGTAACAAGATAAAAAAGAAGAAAGAAAGAAAAAAGAATGAAAGAAAAAGAAAGAAAGAAAAAATAACGAAAAAGAATGAATGAAAGAAAAAGAATAAAAGAAAAAGAGACAGAAAAAAAGGAAAACTGAAAAGAAAGAAAAAAGAAAGAAAAAGACATAAAGGAAATAGAAAGGAGTAAAAGAAAAACCTAAAAAGAATGAAAAAAAGAATGAATTAAAAAAGAAAAAAGAACAAAAGAGAAGAGACAGATATAATGAAAAAAGAAAAAAGATAAAAACGAACATGGAAGAAAGAAAAAAATGAAAGAAAAAAAAAGAAAGAAAAAGAATGAAAGAAAGAAAAAAGAATAAAAGAAAGAAAAAGATAGAGATAAAATATAAAAGAAAAACTGAAAAGAATGAAAAAGAAAAAAGAAAGAAAAGGAAAAAAGAATTAATTAAAAAAGAATGAAAGGGAAAAAAGACAGAAATAATGAAAAGGAAGAAAGAAAGAAAGAAAAAAGAATGAAAGAAAAAGGAAGAAAGAAAGAAAAAGAGACAGATAGAATAAAAAGAAAAACTGAAAAGAAAGAAAAAAGAAAGAAAAAAAGAAATAAAGGAACTGGAAAGAAGAATGAAAGAAAAACATAAAAAGAATGAAAAAAGAATTAATTAAAAAGAAAAAAGAATAAAAGAAAAGAGACAGAAATAATGAAAAAAGAAAAAGTAACATGATAAAAAAGAACAAGGAAAAAATGGAAGGAAGAAAGAAAAAAATGAAAGAAAAAAGGAAGAAAGAATGAAAACAGAAAGAAAAAGAATGAAAGATAGAAAAAGAGACAGATAGAATAAAGAAAGAAAACTGAAAAGAAAGAAAAAATAAAGAAAACAGACAGAAAGATAAAAGAAAGAAAAACTGAAAAGAAAAAAAAAGGAAGAAAAAAGACAGAAAGAAAAAAGAAATAAAGGAAATAGAAAGAAAAATGAAAGAACAAAACAGAAAGAATGAAAATGGAAAAAGTAAAAAAAAAAAAAAGCAAAAGAATCAAAGAAAAAAATAAAAAGAAACAAACAAACAAAAGAAAGAAAGAGAAGAAAGAAACAAACAAACAAAAGAAAGCAAGAAAGAAAGAAAGAAAGAAAGAAAGAAAGAAAGGCGACGTGGACGGGAGTACAGAAGAAATGTTAAGAAGACAAAGAACCAAAAACAAAAGACACAAATGGGAATCAGGAATAACAATGAATATTGTATTTTGGTTACACTTTATGGCGTATCTATTAAAACGGAAGGCTTAATTCTAACATTGGCATTTAGCGCTGTTGTGATCTCATTCACAACGAAGATAATACGATATTAGGTGACATGTTAAATAGTTAGTCTGATATCGAGGGCGAACGAATCAGTCTAAAGAGTGCCTCAATTTCTAACAACTTTACCGGCCCTCCACGCCCAATGCTTACTGATTTGGTTCTCTGAAGCCGTGTCGATCCATTAATCAAATTTGACAAAGTAACTTTCTGATTGAATTTCCATCATAGCCGATGTGATTTCAACCTAATGTTGGCCCCATTAGGTTGACGCAGAACATACCAAAGGCATATCTTGTACAAGGTTAGGTACATCAAGGTTAAGTTTGACTTAGCCTAAGGCTTTTTCATATTCTCTAAAAGTTGTTTATTGAAAAGTGATAAGTGTTTTGATGTAAGGACCGAATATAAAATGCACAGGTGACTGTATTTGTTTTTCAGATATGATTGAGTACCAGCCACTTAACTGACAGTAAGATGAAATTTAAAATTTATATTGGTTGCTCATTTTAAATACTATCTTCTTCAATGTGCCTTGTCCCTTCAGGACGTAGGCGATCCTGGTCATCCACGTTTCCCTATCCCTGTTGGCTCTGAGCACGCTTTCTTCTGTTACACCATGTTATCCTCGTTCCATCATCCACCTGATTAGGTCCTTCAAATATGTTATCCGTTGCTTTCCCCTGTCTCTTTTTCCCTCTATCTGGCCTGTTAGTATCAGATTCTCCAAGCCCTCCTTCCTCATTGAGTGTCCCAGGAAGTTCAGCTATCTCTTCCTAATGCTCAGTATTAATTCCCTTTTTGTTTCCATCATTTCCAAGACCTCATCATTGCTCACATGCTCGATCCATGAGATTCGCAGCATCCTTCTGTATAACCACATTTCAGTTGCTTCAAGTTTTTCCTTCATCTTTGATGGTATTGTCCAGCATTTACTGCCATATTGAAGGACGGACAACACGAAGCAATATTTACTCGAAAAAAGATTCATTTTAAATTAAGAGTTAAGAAGATATGATAACAAAGAAGAGAGTACTCGACTTTTATGCGATATCTGTCCTTCAATATGGCAGCGAATGCTGGACAATTGAAATTTAATTAAAAAAGAAAAAGTATGAAAGAGAAAAGAAACAGAAATAATGAAAAAAGAAAAAGTAAAAAGATAAAAAAGAACAAGGAAGAAAAAAGGAAGAAAGAAATAAAGAAAAAAGAATGAAAGGAAAAAAGGAAGGAAGAAAGAAAGAAGAAAGAAAGAAAGAAAGAAAAAGAATGAAAGAAAGAAAAAGAGACAGATAGAATAAAAAAGAAAAACTGAAAAGAAAGAAAAAAGAAAGAAAGAAAAATGAAATAAAAGAAAAAGAAAGAAGAATGAAAGAAAAAACCAAAAAGAATGAAAGAAAGAATTAATTAAAAAAGAAAAAAGTGTTATTGTTTTTATTCTTCTTTATTTTAGAAAACTGAAAATGTCTTTTAGTTTTGTATTCAAAAATGTTTTGCTAAGAATAATTGTTTTTCCTTCAAAAATGTGTTACGGTCATAATTTTTTTTCAAAAATGTATTGTTGATAATACTTTTCCTTCAAAAATGTATATTTTTCTATAACAGTCTATTTTATAAAAGTGTATTTTTATACTTTCATAGTGTTTGACCTCAGTTTCGGAGTTATCTATTTGCCCATAGCTGGGATCCTAACACTCCGGGTTAGGGTGGACCTGGGAACAACAGCAATTCAAGAGGTGGTTCCATGCCCCTCATAACCTCCCAGCTAGAGGTCTTGCTGCCAAATGCAGTTTACCGTCACCCATCTAAGTACTGACCAGGCTCAACATTGCTTAACTTCGGTGATCGAGTGAGAACCTACTGACCAGGCTCAACATTGCTCAACTTCGGTGATCGAGTGAGAACCGGTGTATTCAACGTGATATGGTCATAAGCACTCACATCTGTCACTAAACGTTTACAGCACCTGGTATTCCCAAGTGGTCACCCATCTAAGTACTGACCAGGCTCCATGTTGCTTAACTTCGGTAATCGAGCAAGAACCGGTGTATTCAACGTGATAGGCCATAAGAGAAGATGAGGAACTACAATTAAAATGCAATTTAATATTAAAAAGGTTGAGAGAGAGAAGAGGGAGAGGAAGTTACAGACTCACAAGCTAATCAGAAGATTTTTGAGTTTGTGTTTTGTTTAATGGCATATCAACCTATATGGGTTATTTAATGCCAAAAAGGTGGGGTTTTAAGGTACTTTTTTTTAATGGTTATAGTGAAAAGGTTGATTTAGTCAGATTTTAATGAAATATTTTTGTTTTTATTCTTCTTTATTTTAGAAAACTGAAAATGTCTTCTAGCTTTGTATTAAAAAATGTTTTGCTGGGAATAATTGTTTTGCCTTCAAAAATGTGTTACGGTCATAATTCTTTTCAAAAATGTATTGTTGTTAACATTTTTCCTTCCAAAATGTATTTTTTTTTTTATTAAAGATGAAAGAAAGACTTGAAACAGCCAAAATGTGATCCTACAGAAGGATGTTGTGAATTACCATCGACAGAACATTTGAGCAGCGACGCAGTTTTGGAGAGGATGGACACGAAAAGGAAATTGATCATTAAGATCAGGAAAAGGCGTATGAAGTTTCTTGGACATCTAGTGAGGAAGGTAGGCTTGGAAAATCTGATGCTCACGCAACGAATAGAGAGGAAGAGAGACAAGAGAAAGTAACGCTTGACATACTTGATGGACTTAAGTCGATAGATGATGGATCGGGGTTTGAGCGGTATAACGGAAGGATTGTTAAGAGCTACAAGGGATAGGGAGATGTGGAGGGCCATAATCGCCTACGTTCTGAAGGAACACAACATATGAAGAAGAACAATAATATTCATTTTGGGGCTAATCTGACTTCTGTTAAGATTGCGCCCAACAAGAGAATTCAGGAACTTTCAACAATTTTTCTAGTATCTTTATGCAATGAATCGTATAGATGAATTCCACTTTCTTTTAATCGTTATCATCCCATTGAGCAGTGCTGCTTAATGTGTGGTACGCGTACCGTCGCCGGTACCCGAGCCATCGTCTGGTACGCGGAGATTTTCCAGAAAAGAAAGAAATAATAGTAATAATCCAGCCACGAGAGACTGCCAGGATATTTGACTCGTTTTCCCTTCTTTTTTATATTTTCATTTTAGTTTTATATTATTATGGCTACATTGTTCATTTACTCACTCATGTTAAAAGTTATTGTTATCCAACTAACGAATGCGATATAATGAACAGCAAAACAGTGAACTAAATACGCATCAGACATTTTTCCATTTATATATCCATGATATATACATATCATATATTTTAAATACGTCTTAAATGAATAAAAATCAATATTTTGTTTTACTGTTTGTCTATTTTTTAGAAGATTAATGACTTTTATTATATTCAAATTGCTTACGAAGTATTAATATTAATGTTAAATATTTTTTCTGGATTTTTAAAAATATATACCCTCGAAATCAGTGGCCATAATTAATATAGCACAAATATGGTACCGGTCAATGGCACACTGGGAAGACTTGTTACGTCAATGACATTGAACAAGATATCATGTTCTCATGTTTGTGACAGATAGTCTCAAAATGTCCCTGAAATAGTACATACTTAAAAAAAAAATTCCGGGGTTTACAGTCCCCCATCTCTTACTCAGTTGGATTGGTTTGCTTTGCTTGCCGGTCCCTGGCACATTGAAAAAAGAAAGAAAAAAAAACTACCGGTCCGCCACATCAGATAGTTTGAGAAGCACTACCATAGATGGTAGTCCAACCACTAGGGTTACAGAGTGTGAAAGAATTAGGAACAGAAACCCTAATATGAATGGGAAGCGGAAAGTGTAAGCAGGAGGCAAGTAGCTATTGATTGACATTGCATTTAAATTTTTGCAGTTTAAAATTGACTAGAAAGACGAAAGCCGTAAGGGAGTTTCACAAGCGAGGAGTGTGAAAAAAGATACTGTTAGCATGGAATTTACGGTTACATTTAGCGATTTCAAATACAAATTGATGAGACCACAACGCCAATCTAGTACTGCACTTAAATTCATACAATTTTGGTACTATAATAAAGAGCTCAACCGAAAAATTGCCATGCAAGTATCTATAGAAGATACAGATATGTAAACTTACAGAAGTGGGAAAGTGACCGTAGTCGAGCTACCAGATGGTTTTTCTTTAAATTTTATCAAGGCGCTTAAGATAAATATCAGTGGCACCGGACCATATTCTAAGCATGAAAGAATAGGAGACATATAGATATGTAAGATTCATTCTGAGGGGGGAAGAAATATCTCGCACTACACAGTGAACTAACTTTCTGAGCGGTGGATCTAAACTTATTTATAAATGGAACTTTGTCTGTGTTTGTATGTGTCTGTGTGTGCGTTTTCTTTACCTATAGACTCCGAAACGGCTGACCGATTTTCTTGAAAATTTACGCAGTTGTACTATAAGCATCAAAAACTTAAATAGAACGTCAGCCGCCATCGACTGTCTTTCTGAACTTTGTTCCTTTATTGTGCTTTCTTCATTAAAGTCTTCCTTTAAATTTTCGCTCTCTGTAACCTCTACGTCCTACCTACTTACTGGTATTTGTTGTGCATTCACCTGGAATCTGCAAATTTCTGAACGAAAGCTAACCATACTCGGTAGTCGGTCGGATGTAACTGAGCCAGTAAAAGCTAAGCGATCACAGTTCCAACGCCGAGTACCGAACACGCCTGTACCTGAGAACGGCTTGATGTCCTCTTTAACTATATTAAGCCACGTGTTTAGCTATCGACCACACCGTTTCCGACAACTGTGGACGCTGTAGCAGAGGTTGAATTTGGATGTAAAAATTCAATATAGGAGCTTTTGATTCATAACCTGTCCTCAGCCACCTGCGTACACACTTTAGTATAGTGCAATCTGAGCATTGATTCGGACAGATCACGAGGAACCAACTGGATCATATCCTAATAAACAAGATGTGTAAGAACAGTGACCTGATTGAATTGCTAAGCCATCAACATATTTTAAGAAATAACTACGGACCATCGTATTGTCTCTTCCACCATCCAACCTACTTAACCTCAGGGGCTAATAAAAAAAAGCAGTCTACCGTCCTACCATATGAATAGTGTCTTTTAACGGTAAAGAGTCATATCAGAGACCAGTAGACAATTGTGGATATGCGTTGTGGTGCAGTGGATATCGGCTCAGAACGAGAAATCGGGGAGCCGAGTTCGAATTCCAGTTGATATTCATTGCATTCACTTACGCGCAAATACCCTTGGGAAAGGTCTTAATCCGTCTATTCCTTCCAGCCATGGGTTAAATAACAGGACAGATTGGGTTCTTTAGCATTAGTTGGCAACCAGTCTACCGCAGAAAGCAATAGCAACCTACTGCGGGATAATCTTCTGCCCAGTCAGTCATGTCTCTTTCGAGACATGATCGCCCAAGCGTGTATCACGTATGGCACTTAACTGATTGACTGAATATAATAGTTAGAAACATAATTAAAACTTCTACTGGCCATAAAGTGGGTGATCATTTTTATATTGTTATGAAGTAATAAACTGATCCCCCACAAATTGCTACTTAATAATACAATACATCTTTTCCCGCCTTTAGCAATGAGTCAAATAACAGAACAGATTGGGTTTTATAGCCTTGGCTGGCAACCATTCTACCGCAGAAAGCAATGGCAACCTACTGCGGGATAATCTTCTGCCCAGTCAGTCATGTCTCTTTCGAGACATGATCGCCCAAGCGTGTATCACGTATGGCACTTAACTGAGTGACTGACTGACACGATTGCTGTTAAGAATAAGTTTTAGTTATTAAAAGATGGTGATGAACGCTCTCCTAGTAAAAATTACAATAATTTTATCACTTCTAATGAAAACGCAACAGTAGATGTCAGTTAAGTGCCATACGTTTTGGGGATCAGTTTAATACTTCATCTATATATACTACCGGCCATAATTATTATGCAAGCCCGGTTTTTTAAAAGAAATGATGTATTTCATACCATTTTTAGCATTTATTGCCAAATGTAAGTGGAATGGTTCTTTTGTTTTTATTGCCTTGCAAACTTTTACAAGGCAAGGAAACAAAGATGAAATTGCAATATAGGTAATTATTAAATATTTATAAATTGAATTGATGCACATTTTATTGTGCAATATTAACAAAAGAACCATTTTATTTTCATTTACAATTATTTACTTGGCAAAAAATACGGTAAACTGTAAAAATCAGTTATTGCAAATTGCCTGAAGACACCACATGGTGGAAACTTAAGTCGCGTAATAACTCGTTTACAAATGAAGAATATATATATATATATATATATATTAACAAATTAAATGTTCGAATTTACTCTATTTTATTCGTTACTATTAAATTATATGTTACTGTTAACTCTTTGGTTCTTAATATTGAGCCGTTTAATTAAAAAGATTGAATTTCTAAAAAACAAAAGAAGGCGTTATTGTTTCCCCAGTTTTATCCTAGCTGAAATCATTCGTTGGTGGAATACAACATACGCACCTCGCTCAAATGAGCTAAATCGAGGTAAATAAACAATAATATTTCATTTGTCCCTTAATGAAATGCATCCAGTTTAAAAATTTACTCAAGAGAAAGAGACTAATCCTTCCCTTCCTTTCCTTGATGTTTTCGTGAGCAAACCTCCTTCTGGTTTTCTGACTTCAGTTTACAGAAAACCTACATTTACTGATTTGTATACCAGGTGGGATTTTTTGGACCTAGAAACGGAAAATTAAGACACTTACTGATTGAGCCTTGATGACTTTTTAAATCGTATCACCCCAAGCAAGGCAGTAATGCCCCTGATGTGCAGGGGGCTACATAAGAGTAAAAAGATTAATTAGAAGAAATGGAAGAGGAAGACAAATCAGAAAGGAGCAAGAGAAGGATGGGAATACAGGTGTGATGACAGTTGCAAAGGTGGAGAGAAAGGGAAGGGTATACGGGGGTGGGGAGAGAGCTAGAGTCAAGTGGATAATAGATGAGTATTGATATTGCATTTAAATTTCTAGAGGTTGTAGCCGTCAGGAAAGCAAGAATATGGAGCGAGTTCCACAGGCGGGAAGTGCGAGAGAAGAAGCTACAGGAGTAGAATTGTTGTCTGCATTTAGTTGATCTAACTGTGAATGGATGGGACCAAGTTGCGAGTCTGGTTGCACGAGTAAACACCTGTTGAGGAGGCACCAGTGACTTAAGTTCATTCAAGCAGAAGCCATGAAAGTATTTATAGAACAAAGGGAGGCCACATCTCGTCGGTGGGGAAGTGGCTGTAGTCGAGCCGCCAAGTCGGTACCTATCACATTACTGATTCTCCTTTGGAGCCTGTCGAGAACACTGAGATGAACAGCAGGGGCGCCTGACCATATATGGCAGCAGTATTCCATGCACGGACGAATGGTTGATTTGTATATATGCAGGATGGATTCAGGCGGGAAAAAAACATCCTTAGCAGTGGATTTAGCTATGGACTCAATGTAGTGGTTCCATTTGAGATCGGAAGAGAAGGTAAGGCCGAGGAGGCGTAGTGTATTTCTCTCAGGGAGACTCGCTTGGGCCATGCTTATGGGAGGCAGGAGAGGTTGCCAGTGATGATTGACAGACAACAGCTTGTTCTTAGTCGCATTGAAATTGACAAGCCACATCTTGCCCCAATTCACCACAGAGTGTAGATAGCTTTCAAGGTCAGTAGCGAGATTATGTTTGTCCGCCACGCCGGGTTTCTTACTGATGCGGGAGTAAATTGTGGTGTCATCTGCGTAGATGGCTACTTGGCTCTTGATCTCGTCTGGAAGGTCATTAATGCAAATAAGGAAGAACGTCGGGCCCAGGATAGAGCCCTGAGGGACACCAGCGTTTGTGCTGTAGGATGTAGAGGCATGTCCATTCAAAATGACCTTCATTTTGCGGTTATTTAAAAAAGATTGGATTAGATCAAGCAAGCGTCCGGTAATACCGTAACCCCGTAGCTTGCATAGAAGGCTAGAGTGTCAAACCCTGTCAAAAGCCTTGGAGATGTCCAGAGCAACAGCACGAGCCTCGCCTGACTCATCAAGGGCCTGGAGCATGTACTCTGTAACGGTTGTTAGCATGTCGGCTGTGGACCTGGCAAAGCGGAAGCCATACTGCCTGTCAGAATAGAGTTTGTGGGCAGTAAGATGTTGAATTATTTCAGCATTAATTATGGCCTCGAACACTTTCTAGAAAATCGGTAGAAGGCTGATAGGGCGATAATTGGATGGGTCCAAGTGTTCACCACAGTTCTTAAATACAGGAACGACTGAAGAGAACTTCCAACATGCAGGTTTTGCTCTAAAGCAAAGTTGGATGATGAACTCAGCTTCATTACTACTACTCTCTGTAGTAACACCTATCCATTGACGTTGTCTGATCGGTAATCAGCTATAAGTATCGGAGTTTAACAAAGTTAAACCAGCTACTGTGCAAACACCTCCCTTGGCAGGGTTCTATTCGTGATAAATTTGCCAAGCGTGTATCAATTGCAGTTCGTTATTGTTAATAGTCGGCTAATATTTGTGCTGTTTTTTTTTTCTGCTAAATCTGTCTGTCCTTCCCTAAGGATGGATGTTCTCCCTTTACATCACAATAGTTCTTTGATTGAAATAAATCCGGAATTTGAATTATTTTTCGTCAAATAGGCTAACTAATAGATACGAGTCTGCTGTTGTGGAACACCTTATAAATAACCATATTTGTGCCGCTAACTTTAGTGGTGACGCGTTTTCCATCCTAAGTTCGTCAAACTCAAGTTACCACCTTAAAGTGTTGGAGGCCATGTATATTCAATCATTAAAAACTCCTCTGTGTAAACAAAAGGAACATATATTTGGCCTCCAACTCATTTCCATTTCGAAAAATATTTCCTGTCTCCCTCTTGCATCCTGCCAGTTCTTAAATAATTATTGATTCACCTGTTGAGCAAGGTGTGAAACCCGTTAACTAGCCCGAGGTTCAGTTTTATTTTTTAATCATTATTATCATGGGTGGTTATAATTTTTGTCTAATCATAGCGGTATGGAGTCTTGTACCACAAATCATATATATATATATATATATATAATATATATATATATATATATATATATATATATATATATATATATATATATATATATATATATATATATATATATACCACATATCATATATATATATATATATATATATATATCAATATATATATATATATATATATATATACCACATATCATATATATATATATATATACCACATATCATATATATATATATATATATATACCACATATCATATATATATATATATATATATATATATATATATATATATATATATATATATACCTATATATCATATTATATATATATATATATATATATGATATGTATATATATATATATATATATATATATATATATATATATATATATATATATATATCATATATATATATATATATATATATATATATATATACTATATACATATATATATATATATATACCACTATATATATATATATATATATATATATATATATATATATATATATACAGTGAAACATATCGTATGCGATTATCCCTACTACTATCAAAAGCTGGTAGCATACGACAGGTGGTCGCTCACTAAAGGCCCATAGTCATGACCTATTTACGTCAGGAACGTATATTCCACTCATCAGAATGTACATATTAACATTTTACCATGTAATCTGGTAATAAACAAATGAGAACATTAAAAAATGGCCTAACCAAAGAAATTTATTCAGCATAATTCATTTTAAAATTAAAAAAAGAACGTATTTACAACAAGAGACTAAAATATTTATTCACAAAAGAATATTTATTAAGTGGACTTAAAAAAGTATACGGTTTCAGTTTTTTTCTTAGAAGTGAGTGATAGCAAAAGAGAATCTGTGATAATACATTGAAAAAAACCCAGAACAAAACATACAAAAAACTGACAGTGATCGTGGGTGAGGGGTAGAGAAACAGAGAGATAGAGAAAGATATACCCATATAGAAATAGAGTAGATACACACACACACACACACACACACACACACACACACACACACACACACACACACACACAAAAGAACGAAAGAGATAGACATTTGAGAAAGGGACGTAATTGTGATTTTCCCAATCCCAGAATTTATTCAAGTCAGTACAGAGACTGCGATAAATCCCTTGAACATGTCAAATGCAATAGATGTTGTACAAAACAGCCGATGTTTGACCGTGAGGTGCACTCAGGCAATGTACATTTCAACAAGAATTAACAGGTTGATACAACACTACAATAACAAAACAATGAGGAAATGTTCCTGGCTTGGATCAAATCAAAATTAAATAGATTACTCATTTAGTTTCTCCTAATTTAGAAGTTCGCATTGTACGACCAAAATTTATTTTTTTTAAAGTGGTCTCTTGATAAGTGATTTTCACTCGTTGAAGTTAATCGCTGGTCGTGTTCTGGAGGTGGTCGCACACTAAGGCTTCATTAACATTAACAAATCGTCGGTACATAGAAAAACGGTCGTTAGTAGAAGGTAGTCGCTGTCGAAGATGGTCGTATACGACAGGTTCTATTATATATATATATATATATATATGATATATATATGATAAAATAAAGAAACATCGATATAGAAACCGTATTTCAACCTAACATGTTGCCATTCTATTAAAGCCTCTTCAGACATCAAGATAAAAATTAAAAAACAAAGAGACATAGATTTTGGGTTATTTCTTATTAGTCAAATACATGTCACGTGTTTGAAAGCAACAGATTATCTTTAAATATATGTACGAGGAATATTTTGGACAATAAATATGTAATAGTGTATGCGTGTGCTAGTGAAGAAACGCTTGTCTGTCCAGGTGTATGTTGGACGGTAACGTTATTTAATATGTGTGTATATGCGTGTGTGTGTTTGACACTGAAGCCACTATACTGCGCTGTTGACAAATTAAATTAAGCAATACGGATGCGTGAAATTAAAAACATAAAACACAAGCTCCATGAGTACGGAATTACTAGACTATTGTATCCAGGTCATTTCACACGAACGCAGGTACCCATCAAGGTCCTACGCTGTTTTTGATCTTCATCCTCAGTTCCCAAGTTGGCATTTATTCAGATGAGACCACCATTTACTCCCGTCTCAATAAGAAATATGTGGTTAACTGGGGCAAGAAATGGCTTGTAAATTTTAATGCCTCCAAAATTAATGATATCAATTTAAATGGACGTTGTTTGATTGTAAAAATAAATATTTATGTTGTCTTTACGGTAACATTATCAAGAAAGCTTACACTACATATATCGAATACAAGTTCTATCATGCAATATCGAAAAACACAGTTCTGTTCACCTTCATAATTCAGAAAAAATATTTGTTGATAACACGGTATACTTTATCATGAAAATAAAATCTATCTATCTATCTATCTATCTATCTATCTATCTATCTATCTATCTATCCACTTCCATACCTTTGTCTATTCATATCTATCTATCTATCTATCTATCTATCTATCTATCTATCTATCTATCTATCTATCTATCCTTCCATACCTTTGTCTATTCATATCTATCTATCTATCTATCTATCTATCTATCTATCTATCTATCTATCTATCTATCACCTTCCATACCTTTATCTATCTATCTATCTATCTATCTATCTATCTATCTATCTATCTATCTATCTACCTTCCATACCTTTCATCTATCTATCTATCTATCTATCTATCTATCTATCTATCTATCTATCTATCTATCACCTTCCATACCTTTGTCTATTCATATCTATCTATCTATCTATCTATCTATCTATCTATCTATCTATCTATCTATCTATCTATCTATCTATCACCTTCCTTCCATTGTCTGTCTATCTATCTATCTATCTATCTATCTATCTATCTATCTATCTATCTATCTATCTATCTGTATGTATACCTTTGTCTATTCATATCTATCTATCTATCTATCTATCTATCTATCTATCTATCTATCTATCTATCTATCTATCCTTCCTTGCTTTATCTATTCATATCTATCTATCTATCTATCTATCTATCTATCTATCTATCTATCTATCTATCTATCTATCTATCTATCTATCTATCTGTCTATCTATCTATCACCTTCCATACCTTTGTCTATTCATATCTATCTATCTATCTATCTATCTATCTATCTATCTATCTATCTATCTACCTTCCATACCTTTGTCTATTCATATCTATCTATCTATCTATCTATCTATCTATCTATCTATCTATCTATCTATCTATCTATAACGAAATTTGATTTTTATTTGAAGTTAATTTAATTGAAACGAAAATTTCTGTTTCGAGATTTAAATATTTTGTCTCGTTATCAGGCAATGTTCAACTTTAGTGAAAATGATTTACATTTGAATGCTGAAAACAATACGTTTAGTTATTAAACAGTTAATATGGAGGGAGAAGATAGAAAATTCTGATCATATGGGTGTGTTTAACTTTTTTTTTTTAATCATGTCACCCCAAGCAGGCATTCCACTGCCACTATAGCGCAGGGGGTTACACAGGGCGAAAGATGACTTAGGATGTACATAGGGGGAGAGTTGGAGAGAATGGGAGGGTTAGTGTGTTAGGAGGTGTCTATTGGCCTTACATTTAAACTCCTGGACTTAACTAATCAAAATGAAGGTCGACTTTGAAATTTAAAAATATAGGTTAGATGTTAGAGGATGTGAGGTATTCTTTCATGCCAGACGAAAAACTGTCATTTTTTTTTTTTGGTAGACTGTTTTCTTCCGGCAAGATTATTAGTTACATTTTAGTTATGAAGAAATGCTCTCTGGTCTTTATTTTGACCAGTCTTAAAGGAACTTTTGGTATGATTAAAATATTTTCATATATTTGTTCAGAGTGTATTTATTTAACAATTCATCATATATTCTTAACTTATAGCTATTTAAGCACTTTTTAAAAAAGTATATGCCAGAGACCTCTGGATTCTAAACCTATTGGGTCTCTCTCTCTCTCTCTCTCTCTCTCTCTCTCTATATATATATATATATATATATATATATATATCATAACGGTGTCCACAAAAACGTTCGAAGTCGGTATGAATGTGCTCAGTTAAAGAGAAAACATCTCTGTACTTATTAACCCTCTGTCTCACCCCACCCCGATATCGAGCATTTTACGATAAAAAAAACTGCTTCTTAAAGTACATTTTATCCGTAACACTACTGAGAAAACAAAAACCTAGTCGCTAAACATTATTGCAATTAAACAATATCGAACATAGACTTTGAGATCCTAATAAATATCTTATTTTATTATTTGCCGATTTTTGTAGAGCCTTTAACTGTCAGTAAATATGTGAATAAATTTTCGGCGCTCTACGGCTTCGTCAGGTTAATGACTGAAGTTCTCGAGTGATATTTCGCCGTTTCTGCCGGTTAGCTACGATGCGTCTTCTTTGTTTCGCAGTGCGTCTCCTTTTAACTGTTTTGTTTTTGTTTACGTTGCCAGGGATATATATATATATATATATATATATATATATATATATATATAAATTTAGTGTATCGAGGCAGCAATTCATTTTCTAAACATATACTGTTAAATATAAACGACATTGAATGTCTATCATGTTTAATCATGAGCCGTTCTAAACGTCGTATTTTGGCTTTAATTTCAGATGAAATAAAAGACAAAATTTTCCAATATTTGGATAATTTTTTATTATATTGGTTCTAAGCTTTCGGCTCACGTGAGCCATCTTCAGAGAGGTTATTAAGAAAGTAACACAATAACATCCTCCATCACCGACAATTTTATTTAGTGTTGACATAAAACTCAATAGCAACCTCAATAGTTACCAAAAATAACAAACGCAGTTCACAAATTTGCAATGCGGATCTATGACGTCACACCGCGTGAGAGCGCAAAATGACAAAAGAACCATGTATTCAAATGAAATGTAATGTGTTATGACCAGATTTAAAAGTGATTTTATAAAGTGTGGGTTGTTTGAATTTAATGTAGATGGCCTCCAATATCTGAAGGTACTTTTTACTGTCTGTATGAGTAAGGATTATTGTGATTTTGACTGAGTTTTTGACTGCGAAACGAAGAAGACGCGTCGTAGCTAACCGGCAAAAAGGGCGAAATATCACTCGAGAACTTCGGTCATTAACCTGACGAAGGCGTAGAGCGCAGAAACATTTGTTTACAAATTCACTAACAGCTAAAGGCTTGACAAAAATTGATAAATGATAAAATAATTCAACAATGCTGCTAAAAAGGAATATGAATACATTGAAAAATAAATATATTTTTCTTTACTAAAATTTGTTTATTTCTTAGATAATAGAATTTGATTTTTATGTGAATGATTCTGTTATACTCTTTCATTCATTTTTTTCCATTCTATCTATTGATATGTCTATCAATTTATTTATCTATTTAAAAAACCTATTGATACGAATTACATTCATATAAACAATTAGGACGATGAATCGTATTGTAATTTGGAAAATTTCTGTTGTGTCATAAACTCATTCTATTATTCTATCATTCGATAGAACTGGAAAAGCTAGCACTGAAACCAATTTCTTTGATTCTCGTACAGTAAAAAGATTTGGCTTCACACATCGTTGGCAAATTGTAGCGACAGTTGAGAAAAGGAAATGGCGGGCCTAGACAGTGGTACCGCCGACGGATTGTAATACAACAAAGGGAGAATAACTTTTATTAGGAGGCGATTTTGATGAAAGGAAAACAATGGAGATGGAAATCAAACGAAGATGTTTGAGTCGCTGCTGTTTTAGCCATTGTCATTTAACTACGAGAATTCCGTGTGTGGGGCGATTTGGACAATTGCTTCTCTCTCAAACAGGCTTTGTACTTTAAAATAACCAATGGAAAGAGCTTCCGGTAAAGTCTAATCTTTTTTTTTTTTTTTTTTCATTGATAATGGTGGGGGGTTAGAGTAGAATGATGAAGAAAGGATAAGGTTAAAAGGAAATAAAAAGAGATATTGACGAGACGAGAGAGAGAGAGAGAGAGAGAAAAGCGTAGAAGCAAAATAAAGCAATGAAGAAGAAAAAAACAAGAAAGGAAGAAAGAATGTTATTAGGTAAATAAAAGGAGAGTAATAGAAGGAGGAGGATGTGCGTTGTAGTGGAGTGGATATCGGCCCAGAACGAGGAATCGGGGAGCCGAGTTCGAATACCAGTTGAATTCCCTGCATTCACTTACGCGCAAATACCCTTGGGAAAAGTATTAATCCGTCTCTTCTGTTATGGGTTAAATAACAGGACAGATTAATCGTTTCATCCCAAGCAAGGCGTTACCGCCACTGATGCACAAGGGGCTACAGAAGAGTGAAAGATTAGTCAGGAGGAAAGGGAAGAGAAAGACGAAACAGTTACAGGTGGTGTCAGAGATAGGGCAAGAGAAGGATGGGAACAGAGGTGTGAAGACAGTTTTTTTTAATCATTTCACCCCGAGCAAGGCAGAAATGCCACTGATGAGTGAGGAGTACAAAGTAGTTAGAAAGGAGCAATAGAAAGCTGAGAATGCAGGTACGACGACAGATACATAGGTGGAGAGAAAGGGAAGGATATACGGGGGTGGGGAGAGAGCTAGAGTCTAGTGGTTAATAGATGAGTATTGATATTGCATTTAAATTTCTGGAGGTTGTAGCCGTCAGGAAAGCAAGAATATGGGAGCGAGTTCCACAGGCGAGAAGTGCGAGAGAAGAAGCTGCAGGAGTAGAATTGTCGTCTGCATTGGGTTAACCTGACTGTGAATGGGTGGGACCCAGTTGCGAGTCTGGTTGCACGAGTAAGCACCTGTTGAGGAGGCACCAGTGACTTATGTTCGTTGGAGCAGAAGCCATGAAAGTATTTATAGAACAGACAAAGGGAGGCCACATTTCGACGGTGGGGAAATGGCTCCAGTCGAGCCGCCAGATCAGTACCTATCACATTACAGACTCTCCTTTGGAGCCTGTCGAGAACACTGAGGAGAACGGCAGGGGCGCCTGACTATAAATGCCAGCAGTAGTCCATGCACGGACTGATGGTTGACTTGTATATATGCAGGATGGATTCAGGCGGAAAAAAAAACATCCTGGATCGACATAGTGACCCAACCTTCTTAGCAGTAGATTTAGCTATGGATTCAATATAGTGGTTCCATTTGAGGTCTGAAGAGAGGGTAAGGCCGAGGAGGCGTAGTGTGTTGCTCTCAGGTTGAATCGCTTGGTCCATGCTTGTGGGAGGCAGGAGAGGTTGCCTGTGATGGTTGAGCTTATGGGAGGCAGGAGAGGTTGCCTGTGATGGTTGAGAAGGTAGAGAGAAAGGCAAAGAACAAGATACACATGATATTTACTGAGCTCCATTTTTTCCGCTACACTTTCAACCTAACTCTTATCTTAGAAAATTTGAATGCAATATCAATCCTTATTTAACGTCACCAGAAACAAAGAAGAGAGTGCTAGATTGCTATGTGATGTTAATTCTTCAATACGGCAGTGAATGTTGGACAATATCATCGAAGATGAAGGAAAAAAGTTGAAGCAGCGGAAATGTCGTTCTACAGAAAGATGCTATGGACCGAGCATGTCAGCAATGATGAGGTGTTGGAAAGAATGGCAACGAAAAGAAAATTAATAGTGAGCATCAGGAAGAGACAACTGAAGTTCCTGGGACATGCAATGAGGAAGGAGGGCTTGGAGAACATGATACTAACAGGCCAGATAGAAGGAAAAAGTGACAGAGGAAGGCAGTGGATAACATATACGAAGGGCCTGACCAGGTGGATGACAGAACGCGGGTTGCGTGGTGTAACAGGAGAAAACGTACTAAGAGCCACCAGGGATAGGGAGACGTGGAGAACCATGATCGCCTACGTCCTGAAAAGACACGCAACATTGAAGAAGAAGAAACTTTTGCAGGTTATTTAAAGCCAGAAAAACTTTTAGATTATAAGATTTTTTCTGAGTTAATAATGATTTCAAGATGGAAGAAAAACTAATAAATGGGGGGGTGGGGTGGAGATGTGTATTCATCATAATCTCAAGTGCATTTATGCTTAAGTGAATATAATGAACCCAACTGAAATTGGAATTCAGCCCTCCAATTTTTTAATTCAGAGTTGTTTTTGATTACACCACCTGCACATCCAAGTTTGCAGCACCTGATAGTCCTAGTCATTGAACAATCCCGACTTCGATGATCGTAAGGGAACGAATGTTTCAACGAGGCGATGGAAATTAAGGATTAAGATACAAATAAAAGTATTTCAGATAGAAAAAGTTTATAAGAGAATATAGTTTATAGTTTTACGAGACAGGGAAAATTGGCTGTAGAGGATATACATAGTAACAGCAGTAGCAACTGATAAGCATTGGAACTGTTTTCTTATTTCTTTTGCTTTTGTGAAAGATCAGAAACACAAGAGGAGAAGTACTCTTCTCAAGTCAGTGAGTAATTCGGACTTAATGAAAGCCATACAAAAGAGTATTATTTTTATTTTATTTTTGTGAAATAAATACTACAATGTCTGTAGAAATAGAAATTGGAATAGACAAAGCGACAACAAAAACCTAAGAAAAGTATTAAAAAGCGGAAACATTTCGTTAGAAACAAAGAAAAGAGTATTGATCTGTTACGTGATATTTGTCCTCCTATATGATAGTGTTGTGGAGAAGTTTTCGCACTGAAGGTTATATTCGTGCTATGTCGGTTGCTAATCAACTTAACGTTTTTTTATCCGTAAAACTACTGAGAAAACAAAAACCTTGGCGCTAAACCTTATCGCAATTAAACACTATATATATATATATATATATATATATATATATATATATATATCGAACATAGGCTTTGAAATTTAAATAAATATCTTATTTTATTATTTGTCGATTTTTGTCGAGCCTTTAGCTGTCAGTAAATTTGTGAACAAATTTTCGGCGCTCTACGCCCTCGTCAGGTTATGACTGAAGTTCTCGAGTGATATCTCGCCCTTTTTGCCGGTTAGCTATGATGCGTCTTCTTCGTTTCGTAGTGCGTCTCCTGTTAAATGTTTTATTTTATTTACGTTGCCAGGGATATATATATATATATATATATATATATATATATATATATATATATATATATATATTACGGAAATCAACGAATTTTAACGAAACTTGTTATAAGCAACCGACAATTTGAAAGGAATTGTTTGAACATTATTTTTTTTTATCGATACTCGTATTTAAGTAGATATTCTGTTTTTAATGAAACAGTATTACATATTTATATCTACCGGCCTGATTATTTACGATAAATTTTTATTACAAAAATGTGTGCCATTTGGCAGGATTCGAACCTGGAGTTTAGACTGGAGGCTATTCGTGGTCGAGAGGTCTAAGACGTTACCAGATCAAATGGTAGCTTCTCCTATATAGATGGGGGTCGCAGGTTCGAACCCTGCCGAATTATGTTTAATCATGAGCAGCTCTAAGCGCTTTAATTTCAGTTGAAAATAAAGACGAAGATTCTCCAACATTTGGATATTTTTTTATTATATTGGTTCTAAATGTTAGGAACTTGGTAATCTCTCACGTAAAAGCTGATTCCTTAGTATTCGGCTAACTGCCGACTAATATCAACTGCCCAGTAGTTCTACTGAACTCAAAATAACTCTAAAAATATCTCTAGAACTTCTAAGAACTTCTATGATCTTTCCCAGAACTTCTCTAGTTAACTTCCTGTTAACACTTATTAATATTGGGAGAAGAATAGGAGAGTTTCACCATAACAATTATCTTTTTGTTACTATTTTATAATACTAGACCTGATATTTTTTGATCAGCCCAGGTATATATTTTATTTAAACTAAGATAAATTCATCAAGAAATGTGTCTATTGTAATATAAATCACCTGTTTTTACACTTTGATGTGGTGTGACGAGTAACAAACTTGTCTTGCTAAATGAATTACGACTGAGGTGTCTTTTTCTGTTTTTAATCTTTTCACCCCAAGAAAGGCAATAATGCCACTAAGACACAAGGAATTACTGAGCATGTGTTGTGGAGTAGTTTTTGCACTGAAGGTTATAATCGTGCTATGTCAGTTGCTAATCAACTTAACGTACCCAAAATGTTAGAAACTTGGTAATCTTCTACTGAAAGCTGACTCCTTAGTATTCGGTTACCTGCCGACTAATATCAACTGCCTAGTAGTTCTACTGAACTCCAATTGAACTCTAAAGAACTCCCATGAACTTCCCATTAACTCTTATTAATATAAGAGGGAGATTCCATTATCTGAGGAATAGGTGTGTTTCCCCATAACAGATAGTGAATGATGGAGAATCTCCTTCCAAAGAAGAAACTTGAAGCAACAAAAATGTGGTTCTACAGAAGGACGCTGAGGATAATTTGGACAGAATATGTGAGAAACCACGAAATTTTAGAGAAAATAGAAACATTATAATTCATATCAGGAAGAGACAGAGATTCTACAGTCCGCTGTTGAGCTCATTCTTGTCGGACTCTCTGCCTCTGGGCGGAGAGGGATCCAGATGAGTATATGTCGAAGGGCATGTCTCATCTGAGGAAAGATAGGCAAGAGCTCACACCTGCCTTAAGCAAGATCTACGGCCAGGTTTTGTCCGCGCTTAAGGGCTCGGATTTCCACGAAAAAAACGATTTTGTATCACATTCGTCCACAGTAAGATGATTTTGGATTAAATATCCAGGAAACGACAGTTAAAATTTCAGGCTCATAGAGAGTGACAAGAAAGGACTACAAATAAACTGCAAGAAAACCGAATGCATGGCCATCAGCAAAAAAAGTAGCTCAAAATGCCAATTAGAGACGAGGGACTCTAAAATCAGAAGGTACAGAAACTTAAATACCAAGGAAGTGTTCTAACAGAAGACAGAAAGTGCGACACTGAGACCCGAAAACGAATTGGCTTGGCGAAAAAAGCAATCCAGAAGTTGAGTAAAGTATTAAGAAACAGGACAATTTCACTAGAAACAAAGAGGAGAGTACTGGATTGCTATGTGTTGTCAGTTCTTCAATATGGCAGTATAAGGCAATATATATATATATATATATATATATATATATATATATATATATATATAAACAGAAATAATATAGAATTCAAGTATATGTTTAGAAAATTATCTGCTGCCTCGATCCACTATATATATATATATATATATATATATATAGTGGTTATTAAACCACATACACAATTGAAAAGAAATTGAAAATTAAAAATTTAATAGAAAAAACGGTTTCCAAACTATGATATATATATATATATATATATATATATATATATATATATATATATATATAGTGGTTATTAAACCACATACATACACAATTGAAAAGAAATTGAAAATTAAAAATTTAATAGAAAAAATGGTTTCCAATCTATGATCTAATTAATAATTAAAAATATAAATTTAATAGAAAAAATATATTCCCTAAATCCAAAGTTAAGATTAAATATACAAACTTATATTAATTATAAAGACTCTGCTTAAATATAAATATCCGGTGCCACCTACTACCAATCCAAAATCCAAACGATATAGTCTAGTCACTAGATAATAAAAAATTACAAGGTTAAATCTGTCTAGAAATCAAAGACTCTCATTAATCAATCACTTTAAAAAAACACCCTCTCCAAAAATTCCAACGGTCAGAGACTTATTCCCCTATCACAAACCTCCACCAACACCTCTAACAAAACTAAACAAATATAAGGAAAAAGGCTTTCCATTACTTTTCACACCGCCTGATGACATTGAAGTTTTAATGTCGAAACAAACGTACCTTTGTCGTGGATATATATTGAAAAATTATGTACATGTTCTAAAATATAATATATATATATATATATATATATATATATATATATATATATATATATATATATATAAACAGAAATAATATAGAATTCAAGTACATGTTTCGAAAAATATCTGCTGTCTCGATACACTATATATATATATATATATATATAAGAAAAATTTAGGCAGACACGTTATTTTATGGTAAATTGGTAGTGTGGCCTATTTCAGACGAACCATCATCAGCTTCCGTCTTTAAAGTACAGAGGATTCGTGTAAAATCCTCTGTACCATAAAGACGGAAGCTGATGATGGTTCGCCTGAAATAGGCCTAAACTTCCGATTTACCGTGAAATAACATGTCTATCTACATTTGGTGGACATACACAAAACAATTTATATAGTCGGTTAAAAGAAAAATGAATTTTATTTTTGATAACAGCTAAAAGTATAACCGGAAGTACTTAGAGAAATCAAACATTTGGAAAATTTTTATATAATTCATGTTCCGAAAAGAAAATTATAAGATCACATGAAAAAAAAAAAAAAAAAAAAGAATTGGGAGGCGGTGTGGCAGGCAAAAAATGTTAATAATGTGGAGTTCTAACAGACATTCTCTTTGCTTGTTGAGAGATGGGGTCCTAAGTTTAATAATGGGGTCCTAAGTTCAATTTATATATTAAACTTAGGACCCCATCTGTCTGAAAGGAGATAAAATGTGTTAGAACTTCACATTGTTACCACCTAGTGCCTGCCCCGTCGTCTTCCAATTTGTTTTTTGCCCTTGTTAAATTCATCTTCAGTTTTAATATTTTAATAATTAAATTTTAATAATTGTATTTTAATAATTAAATTTAAGAATTAAAAAAAAAATCCCAGTTGTACCCTGATGAAAACGGAATTGAAACCTTCAGTCATTTTTTTTTTCTATTTTTTATTTGTCATCATTCATACGCATGTAAGTATGACATTTAACTTCTTTCGTGCCGTTATATATATATATATATATATATATATATATATACGCGCTAAAAAATCTGCCTTCTTTCAGCGAGCGCCAATAGCCCAGGGGTAGAATTCGGTCGGGTTTCAATCCTGGGTAAAAAGCAATCGGATGTCTAACCGTACTGATGAGCTGTGAGACAGTGAAACAGATCTGTCTGCAGATGACTATTTACGCTCTCACACTCTGATTGAGCACTCTGGAAGAATGGGAGACTTTAAAAAACAGTAGCTACCCTTGCATGTACGCATCGCTCATTCAATAATGAATTAGAGAACTTTGGCTACTGAGCGTGTATAATGATAATATACGCGCTAAAAAGTCTGCCTTATTCTACCGAACGCCCATAGCCCAGGGGTAGAATTCGGTCGGGTTTCAATCCTGGTTTAAAAGCAATCGGAGTCTAACCGTGCTGATGAGCTGTGATACAGCGAAACAGATCTGTCTGCGGATGACTATATATATATATATATATATATATATATATATATCGAAACTTGGTTATAAACAACCGAGAATTTAAAATGATTTGTTTGAACATTATTTTTGATCGATATTCATATAATTTCAAATTGCCGGTTGTTTATAACCAAGTTTCGTTAATCTTCGTTAATTTCCGTAACATATTTACATTTGTTGACATTACGATGCATTTCAGAGCAGATATCGTTGTTGCAATGAATCGAAAATTGTGTTATATAGGCTTGATAGAAACCTCGTTTAGGCTGGAGATCATTCTTGGTCGCGAGGTCTAAGACGTTGATAGATAACATTGGTTGCTTCCACTATGTGGATAGGGGTCGTCGGTTCGAATTCTACCGACTGACACACACATTTTCGTAATAAAATTTATCGTAAATAATCAGGCTGGTAGATATCAACATTTCATAATGTTTAATTAAAAACAGAATGTCTACTTAAATATGAATACCGATCAAAAATAACGTTCAAACAAATCATTTCATATATATATGTTTAGTACGCTTTATTTTAAACTTTACTAACTGATGAGACATTGTTCTTGTAATGTCGAAAACAAAATGTACACTTTTGCAGTAGTTTGAACAAGTTCTAAAAGTAAAATTTATAATAAATATTCGTTGCTGTATTTCTATATTGAGCACTGTTTTATATAAATGTATTGAACATTGTAAATATTTTCTACATCATGCGACATACAATTAAACAAACAAGTTTTTTTCTACATTTTAATATTCATCCGTTACTTTACGTGATACGTATCTGACTTTTAAAACTATACCTCATTTAAAAATACTGTCTCTATGATTTTTAAATCATTCGTCCTTATTGAATCTCTGAAGAAGCTTGTTACGAGTGAAACATGTTAGATTAAAGACACGTTTTTCGTACTTGTTCTTTATTTATTCTATTCATGCATATATATATATATATATATATATATATATATATCAAACCTGTCTGTGTCTCTTTCACTAACATACGCGGTATCCGCACTAACTTTTATAACGTAGAATCATTCCTCCAAATTAACTTACCTGATATCTTAGCCCTATGTGAGACTAACCTTTACCCGTCTATCCCCTTCTCTGAGTTCTATGTTCCTGGTTACCTTCCCCTCTTCAGGAAGGACTCTAACGTCCATATGCATGGGCTTGGTGTATATGTCAGTGAACACCTCCCCCTAGCTAGAGTAACATCTCTTGAATCCCTGGACCAGTCTTTCATGTGCTTCCGTCTCTCACTTCTAAGCTCTGTTAGCTATCTCTTCTTCCTCTACCGCTCCCCCTCCTCCTCTGACTGTTCGATACTTGACAGCATCTCTGACAATATCGACAAGGCCATTTCTTCTCACTCATCTGCCCATATTTTCGTGTTTGGCGACTTTAACGCACACCACACTAAGTGGCTGGAAAACTCTGTAACCGAGCCTGCTGGTGTCCACTCCTTTAATTTTTCGATCTCCCAATCCCTTACGCAAATGGTGGACTTCCCCACGCATTTCTCCAATAGCCCTAACGGAAGGGACACGCTACTAGACCTCTGCTTCACTTCCACACCAAATTCTTGCTCCACCAGACAGCTCTGCCCTCTCGGAAATTCTGACCACGCCGTAGTTTCTGTCAACATCTCGTTCCACTCCACCCCTACCCAAGAAACCTAGACAAACAGAATATCCTACTGCTATCAAATAGCAGACTGGGATTCGTTCCGTGACTTTCTCTGCGACGTCCCTTGGACCAAGGTTTTTAGTCTTCCCATCGAAGCATGTGCATAAGAGGTCTCCGCTTGGGTTAAGGCTGGCATCGATGCTTTCATTCCTGCCAGGAAATTTCAGCTTAAATCCCATTCGTCTCCTTGGTTCTCGCCCGCTTGCTCGGCCGCCATTGCCCACCGGAATCACTTCTCCCGGCTTTATCGTAGCCACGCGTCGGACCAAAACAGGTGCCTTTTCGCCTCAGCTCGTAATAAGTGTAAACAGATACTTAATGAAACTAAGATGTCGTTTGCTGCCAGAATGAAGCAGCGCATAGCATCCTCTAAGTTCGGTACGAAAGACTACTGGCGCCTCTGTAAAAGCGTGCTTAACAAGAGTAAGTCCTCAATACCCCCACTAATCAACGAGTTTGAGGTCCTCACTTCCTCAGCGGACAAGGCTGAATGCTTTGCCCGTAGATTCTCGACCAATTCGAGTCTGGATTCGTCTGGAATCCATACACTCGATTTCCAATCTAGAACTGAGGTCCAATTGAATGACGTCCACATCACGCCCTCGCTGATTTCTAGCATAATCTCAAAACTGGACCCTCACAAAGCGAGTGGTGGGGATGAAATCCCAATCATAGTCTTGAAGAATTGTGCCCCTGAACTCTCCTCTATCCTTTCTAAGCTCTACAACCTCTGCCCATCTTCCTCCTCCTTTCCTGCCTGTTGGAAGTCTTCTTCTGTGGTTCCAATATTCAAGAACGTTGGTGAACCCTCGGACCCCGCAAATTACCGCCCCATCAGCCTTCTTCCGATCTTCGGCAAAGTGTTCGAAGCCATTATCAATGTTCGAAGCCATTATCAATGCTGAGGCCGTTCAGCATCTTACAGCCCACGGGCTCCTATCGGACAAACAGTATGGCTTCCGCTTCACCAGGTCTACTGCTGATATGCTAACGACCATCACCGAGTATATATACCAGGCTCTCGACAAGAACGGTGAAGCCCGAACCGTCGCCTTGGATATCTCTAAAGCATTCGACAGAGTCTGGCATGCCGGCTTTCTACGGAAACTGCGAAGTTATGGCAGAACTGGACTTTTGTTAAACTTAATCCAGTCATTCCTCTCTAACCGCACACTGAAGGTGGTATTAAACGGACATGCCTCCCAAAACTACCCTACAAACGCGGGTGTCCCCCAAGGCTCCATCCTATGTCCTAACGCTCTTTCTAATCTATATCAATGATCTCTCCGATGCCATAAGATCACAAGTAGGCATGTACGCCGATGAGAGCACAGTTTACTCTCGCCTCGATAAAAAATCTAGTGTTGGTGACAAGGCGAACCTCGCTGAGGATCTTGAGAAGGACCTCCAATCCGTGGTGGATTGGGGTAAGAAATAGCTCGTAAAATGCAATTCTTCCAAAACGAAGCTGCTGTCAATTAATCACCACAGACAACCACACCTCCCTCCCATTAGTATGGAACAGGATTGCCTCCCAGAGAGTAAAACACTGCGCCTGCTTGGCCTGACACTCTCAGGGGACCTCAAGTGGTATGACTACGTCGAATCCATTGCTAGGTCCGCTGCTATGAAAGTCGGCTCTCTGTGCAGGGCCCGGAAATTCTTTCCGTCTGAATCTATCCTGCCCTTATTATATAAATCTACCATCCGCCCGTGTATTGAGTACTGCTGCCACATCTGGTTGGGTGCCCCTTCTATTCTCCTCGGGGTTCTTGACAAAATACAGCGAGGAATCTTTAATGTGATTGATACCGTCTTGGCTGACCGCCTACAGTCTCTCTCTCACCGGCGTGATGTGGCTTCGCTGTGCCTCTTCTATAAATACTGACGAACTTAAATCACTGGTGCCCCCTAAATGTGAATTTGCATGAGATACTAGATTGGCAACTATGTCCCACCCTTTTACAGTGAAACCGATGAAATGTAACCGCAATTTCTATTCCAACAGCTTCTTTCCTCGCACTTCCAGCCTGTGGAATTCCATACCGCATGCTTGCTTCCCTGACGGCTACAACCTTCAGGAGTTTAAATGTACAGTCAATAGACACCTCCTAACACATTAACTCACTCTCCCACTCTCTCTAACTCTCTCCCTATGTACATCCTAAGTCGTCTATCATCCTCCTTCTGACATTTCCTATACAAAATCGCTCTATGTAACCCTCTGCGCTATAGTGGCAGTGGAATGCCTTGCTTGGAAATGATGTACTTCATACTATTTTTGATAGTTATTGCCAAATGAAAATAGAATGATTCTTTTGTTATTATTACTTTGCAAAATTTTACAAAGCAAGGAAGCAAAGATGAACTCGTCTGAATCATCCTAAATTTTCTTCATTCTTTTATTGATGAAACTGCAATATAGGTAGTTATTAGATATTTATAAATTCATTTGATGCACATGTTATTGTGAAAAATTAACAAAAAACATTCTATTTTAATTTACAATTATTCACTTGACAATAAATACTAAAAACAGTATGAAATACATCATTTTTTTAAAAACACTTGGGTCGCTTAATAATTATGTCCGGTAGAGTATATATATATATATATATATATATATATATATATATATATATATATATATTCATTTGTGTACAAGTTATTACGTGACCTAGGTTTCTACCATAAGTGGTGTCTTCAGGCGATTTTAAATAACTGATTTTACTGTTTACCGTTTTTCTTTTTAAGAATGCTCTTGTAACAGTGTTTTTGTAATGGTCACGTGGCAGGGAATTTATGAACGCACAATTTTAAAAATTAAAACGAATTATAGCGTTTTCATCCATGGTTGTATGAACCTAATAAGTATTTTTTAGTATGGTTGCACTTATTCATAATTTCCGTTCTTTCATTCAACAGTTCATTTTTGTTGGGGAATAGCATAATCTCTAATTTTTCTTCTTGGCACAGTCCACATATTTTGATACCGTTGTAAGGCTTGGCTGTTTTTATAATACTCCACGTTATGTCTGGGTTTTTTTCATATTTTGATTTTAATTTCCACGCATGGTTAGCCAATTTTTTACAGCTTTTTAATTTTTCTATTTTGAATGTGGACCTGTGATTAAACCACCTGGTCTTGGTTGAACCCAAATATATTTTATTTTATCCATTTGGGTCATGTACGTTTGCCTTTGATTTCTTTTGTGTTGCAAAGTCCTTGAATTGGACATTTATTTTCGTCCCTGTTGTTGCATTCTTTATTAATGGTCTTGTTTTGCCCGATGCTATCTACGTTTCTGGCGTTTTTTTTTTATTAAACTATCTAAATTACTAGTACAACTATAACTTAGTTTGATTGTGTTTCAGTTGAAAATTTTGTTTAGTTCTGATTCTTTTGGAAAGTCTCTATCTAAATATCAAAAGATGTTTGTCCTGTTTTGGTTTTGACCGCTAAATTAAATGGTGGCTTGAACCAGATAATGTTTCGTTTTTTTATTATCTTTTTTGATTTGTCTGTTTGGTTGAAGATTATATTTTAAAATGTTTTTATGGCCAGATTTTCTTATTACATCCTCACATATATTTTTATTTTCATTAAATATTGATTTGTTTGTGTTCTATTGTGTCTGTGATCTATTCCTTTGTAAATGTGTTTAATTATACTTTTTGGATGACTGGATTTTGTATTTATGTAGGATAACTTATTGTTTGTTTTCATATATGGCGAGATATTACCACTGTGTAAAGTAAATTCTGCATCTAAAAATTGTACCATTTTTTTATTTGTTTCTTCTATTATATCAAAATCTAGTTCTTTGAATAGTTTGAAAAGCTCTTTCCTTATTTTATCATTTTCTCTTTTGTTGTCTGGTGCTATCATTAATCCGTAATCTCTATACAATCCGTGGTTGTCAATATGGATTATTTTGTTGATTTTATTTAAAATGTATATGCCCATCAATTCTGAAATTTCTGCTCCATCATACGATCCTTGTGGTACATCGAATGCTCCGTTGTTTGATTACTTGATCCATGCTCTACCTTTGTGGAAAAGTATAGATTTGCGGCAATGCAGGATTATGTCAATATGTTTGGATGGTATTTTTATGTACATTTTAGCAAACTTAAATGCTTCCATTAAACCTTTTTCGGAAATTAATGGGTAGAAGTTTTTTATGTCATGTTTGATGAACGTGTATTTACTTTTGCATTTAATTGTTTGGAACCAGGAAATGCAATCACTTGTGTTCTTCCGCTGGTTTCCTTGAATGGCCGTTCTTAGCAAGTCACAAATATTTAAAATATTTTTGGTTTATTTTGTCCACTTATATATATATATATATATATATATATATATATATATATATGATGCTATTCCCTAGGATAGTGGCACTGCATCTTTGAGTCATTTTTTCTCACTAATATGAAGTAGAAAGATAATATTGGATCAATTGCTATGTCTGTTGTTAGGAATATTTGGGTTACTGTCTCGTGATAGACAATTTTTCTCACCAGAATCTGTTACATATTTATAAGTCTACCATTTATCCATGCTTTGAATATAACTGCAACGTCCGGTTTGATGATTCTTTGACGTATTTGAAGATTCCTGATAAAATACAATGAACAATCTGCAATATTATTGGTCTTGACCTGGCATCTGGCATCAGTCACTATTCACCGACGTGACGTAGATATGCTTTATTTTTTCCATAAAAAAATTCATTAAATTGTTCTGACGATCTTTCCTCTATGTTACCTAAACGTTTTATGAATTTTAGTGCACGATTAAATTGGCAACAAAGTCTCATAATTTCACAGTCGAAATAGCTTGTAACCGTAAATTTTATGTTAACAGTATCTTTCGCATTTTTCGGTCATGGAACTCTTTTCCGGCTTCTGATTTCTCAGTTAACATTGATCTTTAAATATTGAAATGCATTATCAAACGTTAGCCTTTTTGTTCTCTCTACTCGTAGTAAATCTTTGCATCTAAGTAACTTTATTTCCTTGATTATATATATATATATATATATATATATATATATATATATATGATCTTGAAATGGCTTTGAAATGTGAAATATGGAGTCACTCTTTACTGCTGATATCTCTGTCAACGCAGTGTATATCAATATCTCTATATATGTATCTTCATACGAATATGCAGACACGCACACACATATTCTTTTTTGTTAGCTCTGAAAAATTCACTGATATATTTGACAGGTTCACGCGTCAGTGCAATTTTCGACTTGTAAATCTCATTGGAGCGTGAAGTTAAGAGTGAAATTGATTTATTTATTTGCAGAATTGGTTTTAGCCACGCTGTCTATCACCGTACACGTTTTTGAGTCGTCTTTTTCTATAATCATAACACATTTTAAGTAATATATATATATATATATATATATATATATATATATATATATAGTGTAGACACAGGGATCAACACTGTATGATAGCTGTCAGTACCACGCTTCAGTGCGCTTTTCAGTACAAATGACAGTTACCATCCAGATTCTTATGTTGATGCTGTCTATATCTATAAATATTTTACGAGAGTCGACTGAAAAGTTCATAGTCTGACCATGATACTTTTATGTAATGTAACTAAATGAGGTTTCGTAGTAGGCATCCGTCGGTCAGAATTGACCATGAGTATCATCCTAGTGGTCTGCTTGGATGGAGCATTATCATCTGCGACTGTAGAAACCGATGCGGTAGTGACAGTCTTTGTTGCAGAGGCTGCATTTATGTTTTGTTTCTGGTCTGTCGGAGCTGTCGTTTTGCTTCCTGCGAACCCGCCTCTCCATGGCGGCTTGTGTTAGTTGCTCCTCTCTTGATTTAAGTTGTTGGGCCAGGGTTCCTCTCCATTTGAACCGGTTAACTGCTACGCTCTCCCATAACTCCGTGTTGATACTCACAGCTTTCATATCGCATTTTATGATGTCACGATACCACAGTTGTGACCGCTCGGTGGGTCTTTTTTACGAGGCCAGCTCTCCATACAGAAGGTCTTTTGGAATGCGATTGTCTGGCATGCGGTTTAAATAAGGTTTATTTTTTTAATAATATAATCTCCCCTGCATTTTAGAAATTTCTATCGATGTTGCAGAACTTGCATCTCATTATTGAAGAAACTTTTATCCTGGTGGCAAAAAAGTGAACAGCATAATTACTGTAATATTAGTTCCCGGGCAATCGTTTTTGTCATGATGAAGAACAGATGATAATCAGATGGCGCCCAATTAGGTAAATAGAGGCCCTAATCAACCAGTTCAAAACACAGTCATTGAAAACAATGGGGCATTGTTTTGATGAAACAAAACACTTTTACTGGGCATTTGCGCTTCGTAACTGTATTAACTATTCAGTTTGGTACTCTCCCTGATGGTACAGCTCTTTTGAAGATAAACAATGAACAAAATAGTCCCCCAAAACTGGGGCAATCATTTTCATGCAGATGAGACGACCTTACTTACGAAGGGTGTTTCCACTGTATGGCTTGATTTATTAGCTCTAACTAAAAGTGATGAACTAAACACTCATCCTTGGTTAAGAAACGTTACAAAAATTAGATTTATCTGCTTCAAACAATGCCGGATATTCTCGTGTTTTGATTAGCCTGTTCAATTTTGATCACATTCTCTGAAAACTTTGTTGTACAAATTTCCCTGTGCAGAATATTTTCAACACTCTTACAGGATATGCTAATAGCATTGGGTATTGCATTATATGTCAATCTCAATGTAGTAACTATGTCTTTGGGGTTTAACCCCCTTTTCTGCAAGTACTTGATACCACCATCACGATGCGAAATTGTGTTCATTTTCATGCGAAGTCACTGCTAGTTACTTTTGAAGCATTCTTCGAACAGTCAGATGTTTACCTAAAAGAACAAAACAAAAAAAAAACACAAAAGAAAACAAAAACGAAAATAAAACAAAGCGAAAATATTAATAAGAAGTTATTAATTATTAACTAGAATCAAAATTAATGCATAGAAGATTTCTTTTAGCCCACCTTTATATCTCGAATATTGAGCCTCCTTTCTTTGCTGTAAAGTAATTTTGCACACACACACACACACACACACACACACACACATATATATATATATATATATATATATATATATATATAAGGAAAAATGCATGCATGAAAAGTAATATTCTTAAGATTATATTAAATCTGGAAAAGAACAGGACAAGTTATTAAACCTGGAAAAGTAAAGGACAAAATATTCTAGTGAAGTAAAAAATAAGAAATTTCTTACTTAAAATATTGCATTCAAATTTTATTTTTAATTGCAATATTTTAGGTAAGAAACTTTATTTTTTATTTCACTAGAATATCTTGAACCTTTACTTTTCCAGGTTTAATAACTAGTCTTGTTCTTTCCCAGGTTTTTTTTAATCATATCACCCCGAGCAAGACGGTAATGCCACTGATGTGCAGGGGGCTACGTAAGAGTGAAAAGGTTAGAAATGAGAAGGCCGGAAATCACATCCTAAACAGGGAACAAGGAATGAGCTTCTACACCTGTTCAATAGACGTTTAATATAATTTTAAGTATATTACTTTTCATGCCCGCATTTTTCCATGTAATTCATGACTTTTCTAGGCATTGCTGTTAATTTAATACAAATTTAGTGCTAAAAACTGCATTCAGAAATATTAAAAAGAAAAAAATGCAATTAAATAAAAACAATAAAAAATGATTATTTATTATTAATTCTGATAATCAATTTTGATGAAATGATAACTGAAAAGCAAAATTTGGCTGACAAAAATAATAAAAGATGGCATCTGAATTTCAATATTGAAAACCGCAAAAAATGTTATAAAGAATAAGATTTATTATTAGAAGCGTTAAGTCACTCACTTATGTACTTGGGTAGTTAGCCTCCATTTTCTGACTTCACATGTTTTGATGTAACTTTTTTTCTACTGAACCAAAAATCAATTTTCTTTTGTTTTAAATGTGTCTAAGGAAGTGTCCTGTCTAACTCTGTAAAGTGTTTAAAAATTGATTGAGAACTGAACTAGTGCTGAAGCTTGAAATCTGCCTAGATTCACTCTATGTCGAACTTAAGAATATATTCAACCACAGTAGTGTTTGAATGATTTCAAACAGTTTTTTTTATCAACTTCCTTACTAACTGTTGAACATTGAATCTTTAAAAGGGTGGTGATGATGGTTACTTTGTGGTCATGCAAATAATTTTGGCTCCTTCAGATTATGATGCTCTAACGACATTTATCTGGGAGGTAGTTTCACACAGATGATGCTATTTTCACTGAGGTTCAAGGTTGACTCCAATTGCTTGTTACTATTTCATTTTAGGACAGTATGTTCTGTACATCAATTTCTATGATGACTATGGAAAAGTAGTATACTAGTGCTAGTAACAAATTTTTTATTTGTGTAGTGATAAGCATGTTGTTTTAGTAAACTTTTGTACCTTACTTGTACTTCAAATGAACAAATTTTAACTAAAATAGTTTTCAAATGGACAGTATTTTTTCATGTTTACCTCACCATTATGCAAATAATTAAAAAACATTTTTTCTGTATATCCAATACATGCAAATATGGCTGAAAATTAACAAACCATGTTGAATGAAATTGTTAATCTTGTTTAAAAAGCCATTTAAAAACAAAGCTCTGAGCCCATGTCCCTGTTGTCATTATAAAGGCTTCATTTCTAGCATGTACTTTTTCTTTTTATTCTTTTTTTTTAATACCTACTAACATTCAATGAATTATTTTATGAGTGAATAATTTCTTTAAATTTATGATTCATTTTTTAAAATTTATGTCAAAATTTCTTTTTTGATCAGTAATTAGTATATGCCTTTCAATTCAGACTAGCATTCTCATCTTGGTTTTTAAAAAAGCTTGAAATCTGCCTAGATTCACTCAATGTCGAACTTAAGAATATATTCAACCACAGTAGTGTTTGAATGATTTCAAACAGTTTTTTTTATCAACTTCCTTACTAACTGTTGAACATTGAATCTTTAAAAGGGTGGTGATGATGGTTAGTTTGTGGTCATGCAAACAATTTTGGCTCCTTTAGATTATGATGCTCTAACGACATTTATCTGGGAAGTAGTTTCACACTGTTTGCACTGAGGTTCGAGGTTGACTGCAGATGCTTGATGCTATTTCATTTTAGGACCACATGAGTTTTTGTACGTCAATTTCTATGATGACTATGGAAGAGACGGTGTCCTATCTAACTCTGTAAACAGATTGAAATTTGGTTAAATACTGAATAACTGGTGAAGCGTGAAAGCTGCCTACATTAACACAATGTTAGACTTAAGAATATATTCAACCACAGTTAAATGATATATATTTTTCCACTGGGCTAAGAAGAGTCTTGGAGATACATGGTTTATTGGGAAAAAAGCGTTGGTTGAAGTAATCAAAAATGTGATTTGACCCAAAGAGTTGTGAGTTCAATACCTGTCGAGAGCAAAAATAGACAAAAACTTGGAGATTCGAGTTACTGAAGGAAAATAACTGAAACAGAGACATACAGAAAAGGAAGAAGAAAAATCAACCCGGGAGACTAAATAAAGGATTCACTTCGAAATTCTAACGTATATAATCTGAGGAAGGCCGGAGAAGACAACGGCCAAAACGTAAATATAACAACAAAAATGAGCAGAATAATATATATATATAGTGTAAATAATTACAATACTTCATCTCAGAAATATAGAAAGATGTAGAGGTAAAGTTTTTTTTTATAATCGTATGCCCCCCAAGCAAGGTATTTTACTGCCACTGTTGTGCAGGGGATTACATTGGAAGAAAGTTATGAGAAAGAGTGACAGGTTATAGGGGGTGTCAGCAAATGGGAAAGAGAAGGATGAGAATACTGATGAGAGTGGTGTGGACGGAGAAAGGAGCATGAGAGAGAGGATGCAGGTTAGTGGGATAGAAGATGACTATTGACTTTACATTTAAATTCTTGGAAATTATATATATATATATATATATATATATATATATATATTATGACCATATCGCCCCAAGCAAGGCATTTTACTGCCACTGTTTAGCAGGAAGTTACATATGAGAAATGTCATCAGAAAGAGTGACCGGTTACAGGGGGTGTCAGGAAGTGGCTAAGAAAAAGATGAGAATACTGATGCGAGTGGAGTGGACGGAGAATGAAGCATGAGAGAGAGAGAGAGAGTGCAGGTTATTCAGTTAGGAGATGAATATTGACTTTACATTTGAATTCTTGAAGATTGTAGCTGTCGGGAAAGCAAGTTAGGCAGGAAGTGCGAGAAAAGAAGCTGATGGAATAGAATTGGGGTTTACAATTCATTGGTTTCACAAGAAAAAAGGGTGGGATTGTTGCTAATCTTGTGGCTCTAGTAAATTCATATATAGGGGCTACCAGTGAGCCAAGTTCATCGGAGCAGAAGCCGTGAACGTATTAGTAGAAAAGACACAAGGAAGCCACACTGCGTCGTTGAGAAAGCGACTCTATCCTAGCTGCCAAGTCGGGATCGAACACATTACAGATTCTCCGTTGGATTTTGTCAAGGACACGTAGGTGGATAGCAGGAGCACCCGGCCAGATATGGCAGCAGTATTCAATGCACGGGTGGATAGTAGATTTACATATGTGCAGGATTGTTTAAGACGGGAAAATCTTCCTGGCCCTGCACAAAGAACCGACCTTAGCAGCGGATTTAGCTATGGATTCTATATAATCATTCCACTTGAGGTCTGATGTGAGAGTTAACCCGAGGAAGCGCCATGTTTTGTTTTCAGTAAGACTAGCCTGATCCATGCTAATGGACGGGGGTAACGATTTTCTTTGATGGTTAATAGATAGCAGCTTTGTTTTGGAAGCATTAAAATTGACGAGCCATTTCTTGTCCCAGTCCACCACGGATTGGAGGCCTTTTTCAAGTTCGGTAGCAAGGTTTGCTTTATCAGCATCGGCAGATTTTTTTAAAACTTTAAATTTAAGTACGCTCAAAAATATTCTTAAAGCTATTGTAAATAAAGGTAAACTATGGAAAACGGTAAAGGATAGAATTTAATGCATATTATTATCTTACTATACATTACACCGATCTGAATTTTTATACACTCGCATACAGACATAGAATTTAAAAAACAAACAATGAGATAATATCACTACGAAGCGAGGGGTTATTGGGAGTGAAAGTGAATGAGAAGCAATTTAAAAGGATCTGAAAAGCCAATCCTAAACTGGAACAAAGGAATAAGCCTTCTATTCTTGTTCAAAAGACTTCGGAGGGGAATATGTTAATCCTTTGTTCCTTGTTTCCTATTTAGGATTGAGTTTCTGGTTCTTTTCGAAGTGTACTTCAGCTCTATTTTAATTACGCTAATATGCCCTTTCCAACGATAATATGTTCGCCCAATCTCTACCTTGAGTAAACTGTTGGTTTTTGTATTCGGTGATTGCTATGTGATGTCAGTTCTTCAATATGGCAGTGAATGTTGGACAATATCTTCGAAGATGAAGGAAAAACTTGAAGCAAATGAAATGTAGTTCTACAGAAGCATGCTGTGGATATCGTGAACCGAGCATATGAGCAATGATGAGAATTTGGAAAGAATGGAAACGAAAAGGAAATTAATAGTGAGCATCAGGAAGAGACGGCTAAAGTTCCTGGGACATGCAATGAGGAAGGAGGGCTTGGAGAACCTTATACTAACAGGTCAGATAGAGGGAAAATGAGACAGAGGAAAGCAACGGATAACATATTTGAAGGGCCTAATCAGGTGGATGACGGAACGATGGTTGCGTGGTGTAACAGAAGAAAGGGTACTAAAAGCCACCAGGGATAGGGAGATGTGGAAAGCCATGATCGCCTACGTCCTGAAAGGACATGGCACATAGAAGAAGAATATATATGCCAACTGTTTATGAGAAATTATAATGTGGATATAAAGTGGGGGATAAAATCTATATTATAATCAATATATAAAGTGATCCCTCATTTTGTGGCCATTCTAGTTTCTATACATTTACATTCTAGATTTATGGGCTTGAGCAGGTGGATGATGGAATGAGTGTTGCATGGTGTAACAAGAGAAAGCGTGCTAAGAGCCACCAGAGATAGGGAGATGTGGAAAGCCATGATCGCCTACGTCCTGAAAAGATAGGGCACAGAAAAGAAGAAGTGAAAAAAAGGACTTGTGAAATTTAGTAGTTTCTTCAGGCAGTCATCTTCATAAATTAGAATCACATATCGTTTAAAATTCGATAAATGGTGGAACAGGGAACAAATAGGAAAAGTCTAAACATTTAACATATTTCGATTTCATTTAAGCTTCATCAGAATGTTTTTAAAATGAGCTGTGGAACAGAATAATCCAGTACATTTTAGTTCTGTGTTTTTTGTTCTTCATTGGTCAAATAGATATCATGTGTTTATATCTTGTGGCGCAAGGTAAGGTGTATGTGTGTGTGTATGCGCGCATGTGCCTGTGTGCATTCTAAAGGGCATTTTAGTGTCTATCTTTTATAGATTTTTTATTTAATTCCTGAAAACGGTTGTCGGAGAAAGATGAGAAAGGTGTGCCCTGTGTGTGTGTGTGTAGATCCAATTTCCAGTTGGTCAGGTCAGGGGTTGGTGGTATAGTTATTTTGAATATACGCTCTTGAATAGACCCTGGAGAGAGTCATCAAAGATGTAATTTGACTTGGTTTATCAGGGAATTTCTGATCTTTCAACATCATAAACCCCATCACAAAGCCGACCCAACCAGGGGAGATCAAGCCCTGCTCCCCACTCCTCAATCAAACGTTAGCAAAGACTATGGACTTTATAGCATATTGAACGAACTTAAGCCACGTCTGATCTGATTGGATGTTCGTAACAACCAATCCACTGCACGAACTGACTTTAAATGGCCCACGCCCAGACAGGCTTTATTTTTTTTTTCTTTTTGTGGAAATCAGCTTCATTGGATAACGGAGGAGCTGATTTTACGTTCTAAATCTCAACTTTCAATATTTGGGTTTGGTGATTTACTTTTTAGTTTTTAGTTTTGATTTGTACTATAAAATTTATATCATAAAATTACAAAAAAAGAAAAGAAAAAAAGTAAGAACGATTATCGATAAAAGACTAATTATCTACACTATATATATATATATATATATATATATATATATATATATATATATATATATATATATATATATATATATATATATATATATATATATATATATATATATATATATATATATATATATATATATATATATATATATATATATATATATATATATATATATATATATATATATATATATATATATATATATATATATATATATATATATATATATATATATATATATATATATATATATATATATATATATATATATATATATATATATATATATATATATATATATATATATATATATATATATATATATATATATACAAATTAACAATGGCGGAAAGTGCGAAATCATTGGTGGAAATGGTAAATTTCGAGAAAAATAAAGTAAAAAATAAAAATAAAATAGTTTTAAATATATTACATGCTTTATAAATATTTGTATAAAATATTTGTTATGGAACGTACATTGACTTGTGGTGCAGTGGATATCGATTCGGAACGAGAAATCGGGGAGCCGAGTTCAAATTCAAGTTGAATCCCTTGCATTCACTTACGCGCAAATACCCGTTGGAAAGGTATTTGTCTCTTCCCTCCAGTTATAGGTTAAATAATAGGGCAGATTGGGTTCTATAGCCTTGGTCGGCAACCAGTCTACCGTAGAAAGCAATGGCAACCTACGGCGGGATAACCTTTCCGCCCAGTCAGTAATGTCTCTTTCGAAACATGATCGACCAAAGTGTGTATCACGTATGTCACTTAACTGACTGGCTGAATATAATAGTTGGAATAATGATTAAGGCTTATATTGGTCATAAAGTGGGGGATCTGTTTATTACTTCATAACAATAGGAAACTGATCCCCCACTAATTACTACATAATAATATAATACATTTCTTTCCCCTCTAGCTATGAGTCAAATAGCAGGACAGATTGGGTTCTATAGCCTTGGTCGGCAACCAGTCTACCGCAGAAAGCAATGACAACCTGCTGCGGGATAATATTCTGCCCAGTCAGTCATGTCTCTTTCGAAACATGATCGACCAAAGCGTGTATCACGAATGGCACCTAACTGACTGGCTGAATATAACAGTTGGAATCATGATTAAGGCTTCTACTATGCGTAAAGTAATAAACTGATCCCGCACTGATTACTAATTAATAATATAATACATCTCTTCCTCCTCTAGCTTTGAGTCAATTAACAGGGCAGATTGGGTTCTATGGCTTTGGCTGGTAACCAGTCTAGCGCAGAAAGCAATGGCAACATACTGCGGATAATTTTATGCCCAGTCAGTCATGTCTCTTTCGAGACATGATCGCCCAAAGCTTGTATCACGTATGGCACTTAACTGACTGATATTGACTGTTGGTATACGTTGTATGTTAAACGGTACTAAACAAAAGTTGCAACATCATTTAACCTTGACTAATAAAAATTATTGAATCATCGCTGAATTATTCAACCGACATACGCCATGTTTCTTTTTCGTTGGCCTACTTTTAAACTCATTTACTTCAGTTTGTGTGTCTTTGGTTTTTGTTTGGTTTTTCTGTAATTCATCTGGTTTCTAACAGTTATTAACTCCTGTTTTGGTCCATTTTTCTTTTTTATAGTATTTTTAATGCATATAACGTTGAGGATTCTATCCTGTTGGTTTCATGCCTTCTATTGTTAACCAGTATGTTTTCCTTTGTTTAAACGTCTCGTTTTGTTTATAATTACGACAAATTTAATACATAGTTTAATAGGAACAAACAATGTCTTTTACTACACCCTACTCTTGATTGCTTTTTTCAGTAAATTTTACGAACGTTACCATTGCTTCAATATATCATTTTATTTTAGAAGTATGTTTTTATTGATTTAGGAATGCTCATCTACTTATTAAGGTTATCATCTCAAACAGGAGTAATTAACCATGGTTAAAGGTAACAGGTAGATATGTCCAACAGACGGAATTGACAGAGTGTGCAATAAACAATAACAAGAGAATTAAAAGTTAAGTCCCGAATCAATATTAAGCAAGTAAAAAATATATGCAAAGCAAAAGAACAGTGATAAGGCAAAGCATTAATAATAAGGCGAAGCATACAGTATTGAGGCTTCTTCTTCTTCTATGTGCCTTGTCATTTCAGGACGTAGGCGATCATGGCCTTCTAAGTATCCCTATTCCTGGTGGACCTGAGCAAACTTTCTCCTGTGACACCATGCAACCCTCGTTCTGTCATCCACCTGCTCAGTCCCTTCAAATATGTTATCCGCTGCTTTCCTCTATCTCTTTTACCCTCTATCTGACCTGTTAGTATCAAGTTCTCTAAGCCCTCCTTCTTTATTGCATGTCCTAGGAACTATAGTTGCCTCTTCCTGATGCGCAATATTAATTCCTTTTCGTTTCCATCCTTTCTAAAACCTCATCATTGCTCACATTCTTGGTCCACGATATCCGCAGCATCCTTCTGTAGAAAGTATTAAACCAAAATGTTCAAATTAAGAATAGTGCTGAAACAAATGAGTGGATGCAGACAAGCAATCGCAGCTTTCTGGCTTCAAGACAAGATAAAAAAAAACTAAGTCGAATAAGATCGAAAATTAGCTTAAGCTGATTGGTTAAGAAAAATTCCCAGCATACACTCCCAGTATATTTAGCATTTAAATTTTTCGCTGTCATTCCAACGTAAGTGTTGATAATTTCGTATTGTATGCGATGTGCTCAAGTATTAAGAGATATCCCAGTGTTGAAAGGAGAAACGTCATATTATCTTGGCAATCAGTGGCTAAAGAACAAAAGAATTGGCAATGTGTACTATTTCATACAATATCACCTAGTAGTCGTTAGAAAAAGAGCTAATTGGTTTGACGAAACTCATATTGCCTGCTATTGATGTATATATACGTTTTCAAGACAGTAAAATTTCCGACTGCAGGCTATAAACTAACTAATGCTTACTGCTATTTCCAAACTAGTGTAGACATACAATAACGTACAATGAAACGTACAATGAAATCTAACGTACAATGAAACCTATTTTATGTTATATTTTTTTATTCTGTTCCGTGTTGGAGGCATAATTTAGTTTTGACTGTGTAGCAAAGAAAACGACAGAAAACAATTTTTTTTTCAGTAAATAACAGTTTCTTTAAGATGTCAGTTCAGAATCTATCAGGACTGGTGCTATAAAAAGATAGGTATAATACACTAGCAGTATAGCCCGGCGTTGCTCGGGTGTAATGAAAGCTTTAAAACTAATCCATGGTCCTGGAGCTCAGACTCTTTGAACGTTGGCACGAAAGACTAAAAAGCAATAGTTGTTTCCAGTTAAAGTTAAATCGTAGACTGAAAGAAAAATGAATGGATGGAAGTCAAATTTTGATTTCTTGGTATCGATATAAAATTTTCTGCACTGTTGTAAGAATTGCAACCTTGAAACTTCTGAATATCGTTTCTTATGTCTTTGTCTATGAGTGTATCAAATTTGATTAAAATCGGACCACTCCTTCTATAACCCGATTTTTTCGATTATCGATTTTCGATGTTTAACAAAACCTAGCTAAGAACACTCGCAGACGCTTATAGTACAACTGTGTAAATTTTTATAAAAATCGGTTTAGCCATTTCGGAGTCTAAAGGTAGCGGATACACACACACACAGATAAAGTTTCAATTATAAATAAGTTTAGATATCAATTCGGCATTTATTTCGAAATAATTCTTTTTTCAACACACACTTTATCTTGCGTTGTTTTACTTGATTGAAGCAATACTGGAAAATATATATATATATATCTTGGATTCCTTCGACGTCTTGAATCATTGTTCCTTTTGTGTGGGATTTGACTTTTGAAAGTGGAAAGGAGCAATATCTCGGAAATATAGTGATTATCGGACCTGGGGAATGTTGACTTGGTCAAAAACAGCTGCCTAAGGCGTCATCATTGATGAAAACTGGCTGCTGTGGTGAGACGACCAAACTCTAAACACTTTCTTTCCTAGCAAGGCTGTAAACAAGGCAAGTGAGATAGAACATTATAATTTGGTGTGTATGTCCAACACAATTCAAAATCAGTCTGTGACAAGCGGCGTCACTCTGCGCGCTTTATCACCGTTAGTATAGAAATAGTCTCAATACATTTGATCATACCTCGTATTTTTTTCCAAAGCAGACCATCAAAGCCGTTAAACAATTCTATGACAACACATCAGTGAAATGTAAAAAGAAGCCGGTTAAATGTGTGATCATATTTGCGATTGCCTTTTAGTCATTTTGTATTTGCCAAATAAGGTAGAAACCTATGGAAAAATCGTATTTACAAATCAGTTTTTATTTTTTTGCGTACTTCTTGACGAAAGAAGAAGATTATTTGACACTTCCTTATTCGATCGCGTTTAATAAGATAGGGCGAACGTATAGATAAAAGAAGCCATGGAAACGAAAATAACAGATCAGTATGGAACGACATAATAAGGAAAGGCAATTACTAAAAACATCAATTTTGCGTTCCGAGAGTCTAATAGAAATTCTCTTTTTGAAATAAAAAGAATACATTCTATTTATATACATCGATCAATCATTGTTTTTGCTTCATTGTATTTTGCTAAAAATAAAAAAGATATTTGATGGTAGCTAGTGACAAAAAAAAAAGAAGTAGACTTCAATAGAATATTCAATAGACATACACACACACACACACACAGACATAACCAGACATATATGATATCTGCCAAGACGGACAAAGTAAACCTGGCCGGTAACCTAAAGAAAATCCATTCTGTGAGAGAATGGGGTAGGAAATGGTTCGTAAATTTGAATCCCTCCAAAACGGAGCAGATCTTTTTTACCCACCACAGAGAAATTGCCTATCATTAGAATGGATGACGCTAGTCCCCAAGAGATCAACGCACTGCGCTTTCTTGGTCTCACTCACTGAAACGACCTCAAATGGAATGTCTACATGGAATCCATAACTGTGTTTACTAATCGGAAACTTGGGTCATTGTGTCAGGCCACGAACTTTTCCTCGTTAGAATACATTTTGTACATTTATAAATCTAACATTCGTCCGTGTATTGAATACTGTTGCCATGTCATTAATATTTGAAATTGTTTGTTTGAACATTATTTTTGATCGATACTCGTATTTCATTAGATATTCTGTTTTATAATCAAACACTATTATATATTTATTTCTACCGGCCTGATTATTTACGATACATTTTTGTTACAAAAATGTGTGTCATTGGGCAGGATTCGAAGCTGCGACCCCTATCAACATAGGGCAAGCGACCAATTGACCTGGCGAGTCTTAGACCTCTCGACCACGAATGATGATCAGTCTGATTGTGTTATAAGCTTAATTTGACGGTTTTTTCGTCATTCGTAGTCGAGAGTTCTAAGACGTACTAGATCACATGGTGGCTTCCCTTATGTGGATAGGCGTCTTAGTTTCGAATCCTTGAACAGGAAAGATTGGGAAGTGTGTGAACAAAAAAAAAAAAAAAAAAAAAAATAGACGAAATTATCTAATTATATTGAAGTTTTGGACGGAGATGTTAAAGATATATCGTTGAAAGCTACTGTAGAAGAGATCGGAAACTCAATCCTAAATAAGAAACAAAGTGTGAACCTCTACTCCTGTTCAAAGAAGAGTATGAACCGAACTATAGGCAAACCAGTTGAATTATATTTATCGAGGAAAGAAAAATCATATGAAATAAAGAGTTAGTGAATAAAATTTCACAGTTCAAGTGCAGATGTTGGAAGTACAAAACTGAAATCGACTTTAGAAGAAACCAGAAATCTAAATCGAAACAGAAAGCAAGAGATAAACTTCAACTCCTGTACAAAAAGAACGGGAATGACTATAAAACGGATGTTAGGTGAACTTACCTTTTTTTTTTTTAATATATAATCATATCGCCCCAAGCAAGGCATTCTACTGCCACTGTTGTTTACATAGGAGGAAAGTTATGAAAAAGAGTGACAGATTATAGGGGGTGTCAGAAAGTAAGAGAAGGATGAATGTGGCCATAAAGTGAGGGATCAGTTTATATATTGATTGTAATATAGAATTGATCCCCCATTTTATATCCACATCATAATAGTATAAAGAATTTTTTTTATAATCATATCGCCCCAAGCAAGGCATTCTACTGCCACTGTTGTTCACATAGGAGGAAAGTTATGAAAAAGAGTGACAGATTATAGGGGGTGTCAGAAAGTAAGAGAAGGATGAATGTGACCATAAAGTGAGGGATCAGTTTATATATTGATTGTAATATAGAATTGATCCCCCATTTTATATCCACATCATAATAGTATAGAATTTTTTTTATAAACATATCGCCCAAAGCAAGGCATTCTACTGCTACTGTTGTGCAGGGGGCTACATAGGAGAAAAGGTATGAGAAAGAGTGACAGGATATAGAGGGTGTCAGGAAGTGGATAAGAGAAGGCTGAATGTGGCCATAAAGTGAGGGATCAGTTTATATATTGATTGTAATATAGAATTGATCCCCCATTTTATAACCACATCATAATAGTATAGAATTTTTTTATAAACATATCGCCCAAAGCAAGGCATTCTACTGCTACTGTTGTGCAGGGGGCTACATAGGAGAAAAGGTATGAGAAAGAGTGACAGGTTATAGAGGGTGTCAGGAAGTGGATAAGAGAAGGCTGAATGTGGCCATAAAGTGAGGGATCAGTTTATATATTGATTGTAATATAGAATTGATCCCCCATTTTATAACCACATCATAATAGTATAGAATTTTTTTTATAAACATATCGCCCAAAGCAAGGCATTCTACTGCTACTGTTGTGCAGGGGGCTACATAGGAGAAAAGGTATGAGAAAGAGTGACAGGTTATAGAGGGTGTCAGGAAGTGGATAAGAGAAGGCTGAATGTGGCCATAAAGTGAGGGATCAGTTTATATATTGATTGTAATATAGAATTGATCCCCCATTTTATAACCACATCATAATAGTATAGAATTTTTTTATAATCATATCGCCCCAAGCAAGGCATTCTACTGCTACTGTTGTGCAGGGGGCTACATAGTAGAAAAGGTATGAGAAAGAGTGACAGGTTATAGAGGGTGTCAGGAAGTGGATAAGAGAAGGATGAATGTGGCCATAAAGTGAGGGATCAGTTTATATATTGATTGTAATATAGAATTAATCCCACTCTTTATATCCACATTATAATAGTATAGAATTTTTTTTTATAATCATATCACCCCAAGCAAGGCATTTTGCTACCACTGTTTTGCAGGGGGTTAGTTAGGAAAGTTATGCGAAAGAGTGGCAGGTTATAGTGGGTGTCTGGAAGTGGGTAAGAGAAGGATGCGAATACAGATGAGAGTGGAGAGGATAGAGAAACTTTGGTTAGAAAACGTTTTTAAAATCAGTAATATGGCCTTCAAACAGTTCGTATGTAAAAAAACAGAAAACAAGAAAATAGTATTAATGAGAGAGGGCAATAAAAGAACAGTTTTTAGAAGTCAGAAGATAATAATTACAGTTACATTTTTGAAGATCAAATTTGTAGGAGAAGCAAGAATTCAAAAGGGATTTCTACAAGCGAGAAGTTTGATAGAAGAAACAGCATAGAACTAACTGTTTCATCTATCAAAATGATGAGACGTTACCGATAAACTAGTAGTTGGGTTTGTTCATAGAGTCTAGGTACCATAGAAAAAGATTCAACAGAAAAACTACCTTGAAAATACCACACTGAATCGATATTACGGCGGTGGGAAACGAGTTGAAACCGAGATGGCAGGTCAGGGCCAATAACATTGGAAATTCTTCTTTGGGTTTTATTAAGAATCACTGAATACAGAGCAGAAACAGAAACACCAGACTAGATGTTGTAGAAATATTCCAAGCAAGGACGAATGGTAGACTTTTAAATATGCAAGATAAAGAAAATCTCTAGCACGACATTGTGAACCAACTTTCCTAGAAGCCGGAAGAAAGTTCCACAAACGAGATGTTCGATAGAAGAAACTGTTACCATAGAACTTACGGTTACATACACGTATTTGAACTGTAAAATGACGAGACCTTTTTGGAAATCTAATCTTCTTTTATGTGCCGCCTCCCTTCAGAATATAATCGATCATGGCTCTCTGCACTTTCCTGTTCCTTGTACCGCTTAATACAATCTAGTACTGCGCTGAAATTCATAAAGTTTCGGCAGCGAAGTGGAAAGTTTTCAGAATTAATGTCAGAACAGGAGTAGAGAATATACAAATCTACTTGTCTATATTTCTGAGATGAGGTATTATTTACACTACTTACATTATTAGGACTATTGTCCTCATCTTTGTGTAACCATTTGTACGACGTTGCAGCCGTTGTACGCTCCGGTCTTTTTCAGGTGCTAGGAATTTCGAATTTTTGGTGGTCATGAGTCATCTCCCTCTAACCCACTAAATTACTTCTTCCCCACTGCTGTAGCCTGATATTGAACTCACAACTCTTTGGGTCAAGTCACAGGAACTAATCAACGTCTATATCTTTAAGGACACATGGCGCAGGATATAGGGCTTCTGCTCCCTCTACATGAGTTTAATAGGACTAATAGATTGGTAACCAGGTCCCACCTTTTTACACTCAAAACAGTTAAATGTAACCGCTACTTCTACTCAGTTTTGTTTCCTTCACTTTCTGATCGTGGAATTCTCTTCTGTACACTTTTCCCTGACAGCTACAATCTCCAAGAGTTTAAGTGCAATGTCAATTCCCATCTTTCATCTCCCGGAGTCTCACCTTACTATTCGTCCGCGTATTGAATACTGTTGCCATATCTGGTCCTGTATCCCGGATATTCATCTCGAGGTTCTCGACAAAATCCAAAAATAAAATCTACAATGTAATCGATCTTGACTTGGCAGCTTGATTTCAGTCACTTTCGCACCGATAGGTTGTGACTTCCCTCTGTCTTTTCTACAAATATTTTCACGACACTGCTCTGATGAGCTTTTCTCTTTTTATGTCCCGTTTACACGAATTTACTCGAGCTACTAGATTGGCAAGTAGGTCTCAGCCTTTTACAGTCAAAACAGTCTAATGTAACCGTTACTTCTACTATGACAGTTTCTTTTCTCTCACTTACTGACCGTAGAATTCTCTTCCGTATACTCTCTTCCCTGATAGCTACAATCTCCAAGAGTTTAAGTGCAATGTCAATTGCTATCTTTCATCTCTCGGAGTCTCGCCTTTCTCTTATCCTTTCCACCCACTGTATATTTTTCTTCTTCTTTCTCGCTCTACTCTCACGTAATGCCCGCTCACCAATATTCACATTTCGCTTATCCTTTCTCCAACACCCCCTGTGTCTTGACCCTCTTTCTTTCCGCCCTCCTCTCGTGTAACTCCCTGTGCATCAATGGCAGTACCACCTTGCATAGAGTAAAATGATCATATAAAAAATATATGCCGTAAATTTAAGAAAATAGTACATGTGAAGGTTCCATCCATTAAAGGTCTATTAACCCAGATTCAAGAATGACTTGAATCATCCTAATAAATATTTTGTTTAAAATTTTTTTTTTTATAAGCGTTTCACCCCGAGCAAGGCATGTCACTGCCACTACTGCGCAGGGGGCTACATAGAGTGGAGAAAGGATCATTAAATATAGGAAATGACAGAGGGTGGGTGATAGGCGGGTAAGGATACCGAGAATGAGGGTTGGGTAGATGAGAGTGTTCTGAGAATAATTGGGAGTTAGTGTGATAGGTGTCTATTGACCCTACATTTAAACACCTGGAGATTGTAGCTGTCGGGAAAGCAGACTTGTGGAAGGGAGTTCCACAGGCGGGAAGCGCGAGAAAAGAAGCTATTGGAGTAGAATTTACGGTTACATCTTATTTGTTTAACTGTAAAAGGGTGGGACCTACTTGCTAATCTAGTATCTCGTGTAAATTCGTGCTTAGGCGGCACCAGTGATCTAAGCTCATCGGAGCAGAAGCCATGAAAGTACTTGTAGATGAGGCACAGGGAAGCCACATCACGCCGGTGAGAGAGTGGTTGCAGCCAGTCTGCCAAATCAGAGAAAAATATGTCTGAAAGAATTAAGGCTATCAAAAGCTTAAGTAAGTAAGTATATTTTTTCATGCATATTTTGTAAAAATATACCATGAGTTTAACAAATTTTTCTTTAGTTTTGTTTAAACTATATTTTCTGAAGCCAGATTTTTCAGTCATTGAATAAAATATATATTTTACGTCTTATCTGAGATTTGTTTACTTAAAATAAAAAAACGCCGACCTGATAATCCTCTAATTGTCCTAATTACGTGATCTTTGCTAAGCGTTTATCGTTTTTATTCATGGAAATCCTGCATTGTTTCTTTTCTGACATCTTTTTCTGAAGAAAAAAGAAAGAAAATCTTTTAGAAATGATAGCATCAAAAACAAGGTAGTAAATTATGTCATGAATAGAGAATGAATATATATACACTTTGGTTCACAATCACTGGAATGTGATTGGCTAGTGTCAGCCATGAATATAGACGTAGGCAGGGACGTCCAGAGTGGGTGAGAGAGATCGAGAGATCTTCCGCCAGAGGTCTATTGAATTAGACAGCTTTGTAAAAATGAATGTAATTGAAGAAAACCAACCCTTCAGAACGGGTATCACCAGCCGTGTATATAATGAAAAACAAATTGTATTTGTGCTAATCTTCAACTGGGTGAAACAAATGTTTAGAATCACATAACTACCCATTATCAAGTCGAGAGAATTTTTTTACGAAATGCAGTCAGTCAGTTAAGTGCCATACGTGATACACGCTTGGGTGATCATGTCTCTTTCCAGACATGACTGACTGGGCAGAAGATTATCCCACAGAATGTTGCCATCACTTACTGCGGTAGATTGGTTGTCAGCCAAGGCTATAGAACATAATCTATCCTGTTATTTAATCTATAACTGGAGGGAAGAGACGCATTAATACCTTTCTCAAGGGTATTTGCGTGTCAGTGAATGTAAGGAATTAATAGCAGAAAAATGCTTTCGAATATGGAATTTTCTGAGACGATTGAAGAAGAACGTAAAAGAAGAAAGATAGAAAGACAGAAAAGAGGAAAGAATTTTTAATTTTAAAACTTCTGCACAAATGTAAAACTTCCCCTCTACACACAAAAAGTACATGGCAACTCACCTGTTAGCATTTTAAGTTGCGAAAACTTTGTTGTGTCGAGGTGTTCTGTCTAGATGCTGAGTCAGCGTGTACAAAAACAAGGTGAATAATAATAATAATAATAATAATAATAATAATAATAATAAAGTTTTTTCACTAAACTTTTTCAGGAAAATATTATACATAATAATGTGGATCCAAACTGCAGGTTCTGTGATAAATACCAAGAAACAATAGATCATCTAATCTTAGGCTGTTCTATACTTGCGCCAAATGAATATGAAAATCGTTACGATAGAGTGGGGCAATATTTACACTGGACAATGTGCAAACACTATTGAAAATATGTAAACAAACACTGGTATGAACATCACCCAGCACCGGTTACAGAAATAGAAAATGTCACATTCTCTGGGATTACACCACCTACACAGACAGAAAAATTGAAACAAATAGGCCGGACATTATTGTTAAAAACCAGAAAGAAAAAACTTGCCTATTGATCGATATGGCTTGTCTAGCGGATTGTAACAATAGCAACCAAAGAATTCGAAAAACTGTCAAAATATAAAGACCTGAAAATTGAAATAGAAAAAAATATGGAAATTGAAAACAAGAATCGTGCGAGTGATAGTAGGTGCACTTGGAATGATAAACAATGGAACAAAACAACACATTGAGAGAATCCCTGGAAACCCGAGCTTCAGTGATATACAAAAAATTGTCTTATAAGTACAGCCCATACAGTAAGGAGAACTTTGTTTATGTAACGCAAGAGATGTTAGGGGAGATAGAAAAAACATGAAATGGAACCATAACAACACCACGACCTGCCTTAGATCTTCCCGCAGACTTGGTAGGTAGTGCGACCATAGCAGGAATAAAATATGATAAAAAAATGACATGATAATAATAATAATTTGTGAAAAAAATGAAATGAAAGAAGAAACCCTAGGGAAGGCAACCGAAATCAAGTGATGACGAAAGAGGTTACGGAGGGGAAAGATGAAGAACGTTAGCACTTAATGTAAAAAACTTTTTTTTCTCGATGTCTCTGGTTGAATCTTGGAGCAGCTCCTACAAAACAAATCAAAACAAAATAATAAGGATGATAATAATTAAAAAAAAAAAAATGAAAGAAGAAAGCTTCGGGAAGATCGTCTTCTTTTTCTATATGCCCTGTCCTTTCAGGACTTAGGCGATCATGGCCCTCCACAACTCCTTATCTCCGGTGGCTCTTAGCACGCTTTTTTCCTATAACATCATGCAACCCCCGTTCTCTCATCCACCTGCACAGTCCCTTCAAATATGTTATCCGCTGCTTTCCTCTGTCTCTTTTCCCCTCTATCTGGCCTGTTTGTATCAGATTCACCAAGCCCTTCTTCCTCGTTGCATGTCTCAGAAACTTCAGTTGTCTCTTCCTGATGCTCAATATTAATTTCTTTTCGTTTCCTTTTTTTTCCAAAACCTCATCATTTCTCGGTTCACGATATCCACAGCATCCTCCTGTAGAACCACATTTCAGCTGCTTCAAGTTTACCTTTCATCTTTGTTGATATTGTCCAACATTAACTGCCATATTAAAGAACTGACATCGTGAGCAACTCGGGAAGGTCACAAATGTTGAATAAGGAAATTACGGAGGCAAAAGACGAAGAAGACAATAAAACTTAGCAGACAAAAATGAAAAGAAAAAAATATGGCGAAGGATTAGAGAAAGAAATTGAAATAAAAAAAGAATGAAAAAAGATAACAAGCAGAGAGGAAAGTAAACAATGAAGAGAGAAAAAAGAAATGATTTTGATGAAATAGAGAAAAATAAAGAAGAAAGTTCTGGACGTCAGAAAAAAAAAATTGAGAGAAAAAAGAAAACTATCAATAAAGTAAGAAATAAACGACATTTGACAAATAAAGAACACAAAAAAAAAACACTGCCTGAAGCTTATTTCTTTGAGCAAATATTCCCAAAGATCTCATTCTTTAGCCACGATCGCAAAGAATTACGTCTGACAGAAACCTTAAAATAACGGTACAAATAAGAAAATAAATAGTCTAACTTTACCAAGAAAACCTGAATGAGTCAACTATTCTCGTCACAAAATGTATCTATTAAGCTTAGCGTAGTGCAACACAAAGCCAAGAAGAAAGGATTGGAATTAAGAAGATTGTGTTGCGTTAATCTTTTAAGTGGGGATGACCAGCTTGCTTACTTTGATAATCTTAATAGTATTTCCTCTTTATTTATCATGCCATCTATAGTAAAACCCCGTAAAATGCATGTATGATAAATGATATAGCAATATGAATTCCAGAGTTTCATTATATATACTTTTTACGGTCAGACTGATATCCCCATCTTTATTGTTATTAACACAACGTTTCGTACCCTGGCTTCTTCTTCGGGTGTCTGTTGATCGGGATAGATTCAGAATTGGAGCCATCGAAGGTATATTAGGAGTCAAGTTTGACAGCAAGGCCGAAAAAATAACACCACTAAAGGCAATTAAATTTCAAACTGCATATTCTAGCTTCATAGGAAAATGTCTTATCAAAGGTGGTTGGCTGATTTGGCATTAGCGGCATATCAACAACTCTATGGGTTATTTAAAACATAAATCTGAATGTTTTGAACAAAGTTGTATTTTTCTAATTACAGATATTTTGTACATAATTTTATACTTGGACTGAGTCACTTATTCATCACTGTAAGGTGGCCTCTCTGGGCTTTTTAAAAAAATACTCTCAAGGTAATTGTTTGGATGAGCTCTTCGCCTTGCAACCTAGACTTGTTGATATGGGTTGTGGTGCAGTGGTTATCTGCTGGAAGCGAGAAATCGGAGAGCCGAGTTCGTATTCCAGTTAGATTTCTTTTCATTCACTTACGCGCTAATATCTATGGGGAAGATATTAATCCGTCTCCTCCCTCCAGTTATGGGTTGAATAGCAGAAACGATTGGGTTCTATAGTCTTGGCTGGCAACCAGTCTACCACAGAAAGTAATGGCAACCTACTGCAGGAAAATCTTCAGTCCAGTCAGTCATGTCTCTTTCGAGACATGATCGCCCAAAGCGTGTATCACATATGGCACTTAACTGACTGACTGAATATAATAGTTGGAATCATGATTAATGCTTCTAGTGGTTATAATGTGGGGGATCAGTTTTATATTGTTATTAAGTAATAAACTGATCCCTCACTAATTCTACTTAGTAATATAATACATCTCTCCCCCCTCTAGCTATGAGTCAAATAATAGGACAGTTTGGGTTATATAGCCTTGGTTGGAGACCAGTCTACCGCAGAAAGTAATGTCAACCCACTGCAGGAAAATCTTCAGTCCAGTCAGTCATGTCTTTTTCGAGACATGATCGCCCATGCCTGTATCACGTATGGCATTAACTTACTAGACTGGCGTCGAGATCTCATCAATTTATAGTTGAGCTATCCAGATGTAGCCGTAAGTTCTATGCTAACATTTTCTTCACTTCTCGCCAGTGGAACTCTATTCCGGCGCTATGTTTCCCACCCAACTTTAATTTAAAAAAAATTAAATACAATATCAATCTACTGTGCAGTGATAACCCTTTTCTTGTTCTGTTCAAAAGTAATGTTTTTTTTCACCAGAGGAACCCGTGGAATTTCCACGGAAAGATGATTATGATTTCCTGGAAATATTTTGCTTTGTCATCCTACAAATGATAGTAACATCTTCAAACAGAAAGGTATTGGATTTATAAAATAACGATAGCACAGAGTGTAATTTTACAAAATATCTATAAAAGTATTGTCCATATAAACTACTTTACTGAAATCTTATATTACTAGCGGAACCCGTGCAATTTCCACGAAAGGATAATTTTACTTTGTCATACTACAAATGATAGTAACGTCTTCAAACATAAAGGTATTGGTTAATAAAATAACGATAACACAGTGTAATTTTATTAAAATATCTATAAAAGTAATGTCCATAGAAGCTACTTCACTGCAATCTTATATTATATTAAGCGGCGTATGCACGGACCATAACCAAATTAATGTACACTATTTTGTCAGAGATTTTGAAAGAGAAAATGCTTTTTTTATTACTGAAAAATCATGGCTTCTATGTCCATTGTAAACAGAAAAGACCAACTGAGTAATGGCCAAGGGTGTAAAGGCCAGAAAGTTTGTCATTAGGTCGCGGGATACGACAACAAACCTACCTATTTTCACTATATTGTTCAATACACACACATATACACAGACACAATTACTGCCACAATCACCAGCTTTAGCAAATGTGAGCGACAGGCTGAGGAGAGATATAGCGGAAAGAAAAGCTCGTGTAGAGAGTAAATGGCGTAACGGACGTAGAAACTAAGTAAATACTAAGTAACTAAAGAAGGAACAAGCAGAATTATTATATGATAATTTTTCCACACCCTCATACCCGTTGTGTCTTAGTTCACCCCCGGCAAGTCAGTAAATCCACTAAGACACAAGGGGTTACTGGGGGTGGAAGAATTAGAAAACAGAAACATTACTAAAAAGCGTAAAACAACTGTAAATTGATGAGACCTTGTCGTCAGTTGGTTACCCTGCTTAAATTCATAAAGTCTAGGTATCATATCCAAGAAATTATTTGGACAATGTCCACGAATGCATTCACAGTAAAAGGAAAGGAAGGCAACCCTTCTTCTTCTTCTTCTTCTTCTTCTTCTTCTTCTTCTTCTTCTTCTTCTTCTATGTTCCTTGTCATTTCAGGACGTAGGCGATCATGGCCGTACAAGCTTCTCTATCCCTGGTTGCTCTTAGCAGACTTTCTCCTGTAACACCAGGCAATACCCGTTCTGTTATCCATCTGCTCAGGCCCTTCAAATATATTATCCTCTGCTTTCTTCTGTCCATTTCCCCCTCTATCTAGCCTGTTAATATCAGGTTCTCCAAGCCCTCCTTCCTTATTGCATGTCCCAGGAATTTTAGTTGTCTCTTTCTGATGTCCAATATTAATTTCTTTTTCGTTTCCATCCTTCCCAAAACATCATCATTGCTCACATGCTCGGTCCATGATATCCGCAGCATCCTTCTGTAGAACCACATATCACTTGCTTTAATTTTTTCCTTCATCTTTGATGGTATTTTTAAGCATTTACTGCCATATTGAAGAACTAACATCACATAGCAATCCAGTACTCTCTTCTTTGTTTCTAGTGAAAATTTCTTGTCTCTTAATACTTTATTCAGTTTCTGGAACGCGTGCTTTGTCATGCTAATTCGCCTTTGGATCTCTGTGTCACACTTACCATCTTCTGTTATAACACTTCCAAGGTATTTAAATTTTTGTACTTGCTTGATTTTAGTATCCCCCACCTGTATTTGGCATTTTTGGCTGCTCTTTTTGCTGATGACCATGCATTCGGTTTTCTTGCAGTTTATCTGTAGACCCTTTTTTGTCACTTTCTTCAGCTACGTCCTGTAGGAGGTCTTGTAGTTTCCTTTCCGTGCCTGCTATCAGCACTGTATCATAATCGTACCTTATGGTCTTGAAACTGTGTCCTCCGATCACAAATCCTGGCATCACATTTACCATGGACAATTTTGTGTGCTGTCCCAACAGATAGACTCAAAGTCCTTGCAATGTCATCCATTGTCACCCTTCTGTCGATTCGACATCCATCAGGAGAATGAAATTTTGAACTGACAAAATTATTTTGTTCACTGGGGTAAATTGTTCTTTTTCATGAGTGATACCGCTTCAAGATGTCTCAGTTATTTCCATTTAATTCAGATCTCAAAGCTTTTTGTTATGATGTATTAAATTTACAACTCTTTGAGTCGAGTTCTTGGATCCAAACAAAGCATTTATCCATTTGTCCATGTGACCATGGGAAGAGAAATATCTACCGCAGTGAATAAAATAAATAGTTCAGTTTGAAATTCCACTCACCTGAAGAAGGTGGGAGAGTAAACTACCGATATATCGTAAATATAGCAACAACGATGAGGGCAACAGACCAAACAATTTAAATAGTGTAAATAATTACAATACCTCATCTCAGAAATATAGACAGATATTGAATGTGAATATGGCAACAAAGATGAGGACAACAATTCAAACAATTTAAATAGTGTAAATAATTACAATACCTCATCTCAGAAATATACACAGACATTGAAGGTGAATATGGCAACAAAGATGAGGATAACAGTCCGAATAATGTAAATACCGTAAATAATTACAATACCTCATCTCAGAAATATAGACAGATATTGAAGGTGAATATGGCAATAAAGATGAGGACAACAGTCCAAACAATGTAAATAGTGTAAATGATTGCAATACCTCATCTCAGAAATATAGACAGATATTGAAAGTGAATATGGCAACAAAGATGACGACGACAGTCCAAACAATGTAAATAGTGTAAATAATTACAATACCTCATCTCAGAAATATAGACAGATATTGAAAGTGAATATGGCAACAAAGATGACGACAACAGTCCAAACAATGTAAATAGTAAAAATAAGTACAATACCTCATCTCAGAAATATAGACAGATATTGAAAGTGAATATGGCAACAAAGATGACGACAACAGTCCAAACAATGTAAATAGTGTAAATAAGTACAATACCTCATCTCAGAAATATAGACAGACATTGAAGGTGAATATGGCAACAAAGATGACGACAACAGTCCAAACAATGTAAATAGTGTAAATAATTACCATACCATCATCTCAGATATATAGCGTATGACGTCATACGCGATCAGAAAAACACAGTGATATAGCGCAATGGACGACAAAGACGGCAATACACATATACGATCACACATTAACCATTTTCGTATTAGAGTTTAACCAATAAAAATTATATTAAGTATCTATTAAAATAGCTTCGTCGCACATAGAAATGATCTTTTGGTCAACAAAAATAAAAAAAAAACTTACCAATAGCTATGTTAGTTGATTTTAAGTTTAATAAAATGTCACATTCCCTCAAAGAGACTTCCTAAATCCCACACTAGATCCCTTAATAACGCAATCAGCAAACATCTACTTAGAGTAATTTACTCTCAATAACCCACATCTTCCAAACTGATGTCAAATGCTCTCCGAAGCAATTATGCATGTAATAAACCAAGCTGTCAAATCTGTAAGCCTATTGTCACCAATACAATCCACATTCCTCCAGGGACACAAATTTAAATTATCTCTTTCACCTTGCTACGAAGAGCTCGGTCATGGTATACCTGATTGTTTGCGACCGAGGCAATCATGATACTGAGACTGCTTCTAAATTTCGTCTCCGATTCGGCAGTAACAGAAAGATAATTAGAGACAACTTTAATTACTCTACCACAGTACAACATTTCAGTTTCAAAGGTATAGACATTAGCAGATGCGTTCTTCTACATTCTTCGTTTAATTTTTAGAACAGCAATTTCAGCATCAAATTTAATATCCACAAACTGACATTAAATAAAGAACAAGGAATTCTCAATGAACACACACACACACACACACACACACACACACACACACACACACACACACACACACACACACACATATACATATATATATATAATCCGATCGATCATCTAAGTTAAGCAACGTTGAGCCTGGTCAGTACTTAGATGGGTGACCGCTTGGGAATACCAGGTGCTGTAAGCGTTTATTGACGGATGTGCGTTGTGGTGCAGTGGATGTCGGCTCGGAAGGAGAAATTGGTGAGCCGAGTTCCAATTCCAGTCGAACACTGTGTATTCACTTACGCACTGGTACCCTTGGGAAAGATATTAATCCGTCCCTTCCCTCCAGTTATGGGCTAAATTACTGAGATCTGTTTTTCATGCGATCTGTGGCAAACTTCTGCACCGATTGTTTGTTTATCAGCAGTTCCAAAAAGTGTGGATGTTGCTACACAAGCCTTCACCACTCAAAACAATTCTTTGTGTGGCAATCTGAGTTAGACACTCATACGTCAAAATCGACGGGAGAGTTCATAGTATATTATATTATTTTGTAGAAATTGCCCAAAAATGTTTTGGATATGCGAGAGCCTTCGATTACAATTTTAGTTATCATCAAGGATGATTTCATTTGGACTTTTAACTGAATGTATAGATTGTTTTATGTATCTAGATTTATTGGAATGTTTTATTTTCTAACAATGCTACTGACTGTTGGTCTTTCCTTATCTATATATATATAGATAAGGAAAATTAAGGTAGACACGTTATTTCATGGTAAATCGGAAGTGCGGGCCTATTTCAGGTGAACCATCAGCAGCTTTCGTCTTTATTGCACAAAGGATTTTACACGAATTCGAATACATATATATTTAGAACTTTCTTAGAGAGTTATTCTACCACTGTATGTACAGGATACTCTTTTGGATTCTTCTATATCTACACCGCATGCTGATATATATATATATATATATATATATATATATATATATATATCAACATGCGGTGTAGATATAGAAGAATCCAAGAGTATCTTTTACATACAGTGGTAGAATAACTCTCTAAGAATGTAATGATATACTCGCTAAATGTCAGCCTTCTTCTACCCGTCGCTCGTGGCCTAGGGGTAGAATCGCCGATTCGGTCGGGTTTCAATCCTGCGTTGGGAAGCGATCGCAGTCTAACCTTAATGATGGGCTGCGAAACGGATAGTATATATATATATATATATATATATGTATATATATTGAATGTTTAATTACTTAGTTTTTGGTTATAATAAGATTAGACCGGTACACATTTGTATTAAAAAGTGTTCAATACAACTATTTTGTAGTACGTTTGAATATTTTCCATTTGTAAACGAGTTATTATGCGACCTAGGTTTCTACCATGAGTGGTGTCTTCAGGTGATTTGCAATAACTGATTTTACCATTTACCGTTTTCTTTAAGAACGCTCACGTAGCGGTATTTTTTTTTTAACGTTCACGTGGCAGGGAATTTTTGAACGCGCACTTTTTAAAATTACAGGGAATTATGACGTTTTCATCCATAGTTGTATGAACCTAAGGGGTATTTTTAGGATGGTTACACTTAATCATAATTTCCGTTTTTTTATTCAACAAAAGCGAACTGTTGAATCCTACCAGAAGATAGATATTGCTCAAACAAGATTCCTTGAACATCTAGATCGCTGGATATTTAAAAATGTACTGTTTACTTAGAGAAAAATAAACAGATTATCCACTCAAACATTCATTAAAAATAATGTTCAAAACAAATAAAGTTAAATAAATATATCTATTAATACCAATTTTGTAAATTTCCATATAATTTCGTTATATTTATCTACTAGCAGTATAGCCCGGCGTTGCTCGGGTGTAATGAAAGCTTTAAAACTAATCCATGGTCATGGAGCTCAGACTCATTGGACGTTGGCACGAAAGACTAAAAAGCAATAGTTGTTTTCAGTTAAAGCGAAACCGTAGACTGAAAGAAAAATGAATGGATGTAAGTCAAATTTTGATTTTCTGGTATCGATATCAAATTTTCTGCACTATTGCAAGAACTACAACCTTGAAACTTCTGAATATCATTTCTTATGTTTCTGAGTGTATCAAATTTGATTAAAATCGGACCACTTCTTCTATAACCCGATTTTTTCGATGATTGATTTTCGATATTTATCGGGGGTACCTCGACACAAAATCTAGCTAAGAACACTCGCAGACGCTTATAGTACAACTGTGTAAATTTTCTTGAAAATCGGTTCAGCCGTTTCGGAGTCTATAGGTAACGGACACACACACACAGACACACACATAGACAAAGTTCCATTTATAAATAAGTTCCGAATATTTGAGTAGCTGCTGTCTTTGTTTTAAAGAAGCGAACTTCAGTTTCACTGAAGTTCAAGACTTAGATTCAGATTGCAACGAAAAGAAAAGAAATAAATTTGTATGGCTTGGCTCAAATTCTGTAGAGGTATAAACGAGCAATAAAGAATGATTCAAACGTATCGGAATGAAGGGGCAAACAACCATTTGAAAAATAGAAACAACTTTTTAATATCCATACAATTCCAATGAGAGATATTTGGTAGCGAGAAGGGAATCTATTGTACGTTATGCGGTCTATTACCCTTTTATCTAAACTTATTTATAAATTGAACTTTATCTCTGTGTGTGTATGTGTGCGCGTGTGCGTGTGTGTCCGTTACCTATAGACTCCGAAACGGCTGAACCGATTTTCTTGAAAATTTACTCAGTTGTACTATAAGCGTTTGCGAATGTTCTTAGCTAGGTTTTGTGTCGAGGTACCCCCGATAAACATCGAAAATCGATAATCGAAAAAATCGGGTTATAGAAGGAGTGGTCCGATTTTAATCAAATTTGATACACTCATAGATAAAGACATAAGAAACGATATTCAGAAGTTTCAAGTTTGCAGTTCTTACAATAGTGTAGAAAATTTGAGATCGATACCAGGAAACCAAGATTTGACTTACATCCATTTATTTTTCTTTCAGTCTACGGTTTCGCTTTAACTGGAAACAACTATTACTTTTTAGTCTTTCGTGCCAACGTCCAAAGAGTCTGAGCTCCAAGACCATGGATTAGTTTCAAAGCTTTCATTACAACCGAGCAACGCTGGGCTATACTGCTAGTTTGGGATAAAGAAATATCCTATCAAAAAGATTATGGATGTCAACCTTATCTGACCACTGAATTTTCATTTAGATCCGATTGAAAACAAAAGAGTTTTAAAGATCAGCCTTAACAGGCTACCGAATTTCCCTTCAAATATAATTGTAAGTAAAACAATATTGTTGCATGGGATTTTCATAATTTTTCAAATGAAATGAAAGATATCTTTTCGAAGAGACTATTACTTCAAATAGATGACGATATTCACATTTGAAATTCAGTCAGTTAAGTGCCATACGTGATACACGCTTGGGCGATCATGTCTCGAAAGAGACATGACTGACTGGGCAGAAAATTATCCCGCAGTAGGTTGCCATTGCTTTCTGTGGTAGACTGGTTGCCGACCAAGGCTACAGAACCCAATCTGTCCTATTATTTAACCCGTAACTGGAAGGAAGAAACGGATTAATACCTTTCCGAAGGGTATTTGCGCGTAAGTGAATGCAATGAATTCAGCTGGAATTCGAACTCGGCTCCCCGATTTGTCGTACTGAAGCCAAAATTTCCGTATGTCTGCTCCATTTTTTTCTTTTTCCTTTTTTTTTTTTCTTTTTCTATCACAAGGCCGGAATCAATTATTCATTTCTTTCGGTTCTGTTTCATCTTTAAAAAAAAAAGCCTAAACTGTACGTCCAAACAGTTTGAATCCCATTCCGTTCCGTTTCTATCTTTTACTTTGCACCTTTTTTTACCAATCACGTAGGTAAAAGGTTCTCTGGTTTTTATTCCACGGGCGATCACGTTTTTCAAGAAAACAAAAAGATCTCCATTTTTTTAAATTCACGTGTGATTGTGCCTTTTGACTTCTTTGGCCACTGTCGGTCACTCACTTCGCACCACTATCACCACTCATCTTAGTGTGGAAGGGAAACGTTGTTTTTCTTCTTTCATTTATCTTTCTCCTGTAACAAATTTCTCCACATAATATTAATGCTCTTTCTCTATCTCGATATCGGACACTTGACTACAAAAACCTGCTTCTTTTTATCAATAAATAAATCACTGAAAAACAACAATATATACTAGAAAATGTTTTAGATATTCTACAATTTCATGGGTAATACATATTTCGCAGCCAAAACCTGCCACTCTTCAGACCCAAATGGTACAACAGTTAATATTCAAAATCATCCAGGAAAGAATCACACACAGACACTCAGGTGCCTATTTCGAGAATAGATATTTGTAACGGTAATCTACAAAAACATTTCCTCGCTCATTAAAAAAAAACCCAAAGCGAGAAAGAAAAAGAAAAATATAGAATATTTAGAAACAGAAAGAAGAGAAAGAAAATAAAAAAGAAAAAGAAAAGAAAGGGAAGGAGAACGAACAGTATAGATGGAAAGGAAGTTAAAGTTAACGTCTTAGATCGACACCAGCGTCTATTGCAATTCATCTGCTTTCTTTGAAAAATATGACATGGAAATTTAACATTAAAATTTAGTTTTAATTTAACAGTTTGTCATTATCGTTTGTCCGTGTTTATAATATATATTATAATTTGACATTTTTGAAAATGGCTTATGTTAGCCGAAAACTTAGCTTGGATTATTTAAAAAAATGATGCATCAATATTGTAATTTTCTTTCTTCATTTAATGATAATGTTATTAAGCATCACAGAAAATATGAAAAAAATTTACATAAAATAAATAGACAAAACTTGTCTATATTATTTAATGAAACAATCATTAATATATATATATATATATATATATATATATATATATATATATATATATATTTGCACCCAACAAGTGCGGTTGTTAAAACTTATATGTGTCTTCTAGTAAAATTACGAAGTTTCGTAACTTGGTCATGTTTTGAAGCTGGTGTCTCGCCAAAAAATTTTCAACCAAGTAATTCATACAATTTTATATCAATTACGCGCGCCCGTATAAGTCTTTGGACGAACGTTTCGTTTCCTTAGTTTTCTAAGACAGCAGGTAAAGATAAATTTCGTTATTATCACAAAATCCTTCTCGTTTTTGTATTTAAAACGACCACGTTCAAATGTTATTCAGTCAGTCAGTGAAGTGTTATACGTGATACATGCTTTGGGATATCATATTTCGAAAGAGACATGACTGACTGGGCAGAAGATTATCCCAGAATAGGTTGCCATTACTATCTGCGGTAGACTGGTTGTCAAAGCTATAGAACCCAATGTTCTATTATTTAACCCATAACTGGTGAGACGAGAAGGATTAATACCTTTCCCAAGGGTATTTGTGCGAAAGTGAAGGCAAGGAATACAACTGAAACTCGAACTCGGCACTCCGATTTGTCGTTCCGTGTCGATATCCACTGTACCACAACGCACATCCTCCTTAATGCCATTAAGTGCCATTAAACAAATTTGTTGACTTTTTTTTATTTAACTTAGAAGGCATCACTAAGCAGTAACTTTCGATTGTTCCACTTTTTCTTTGTCTTTCAGAGAAAGCTTGTTTAGCTAAAATCATTCCAAATAAATTGCGAATTTGATCCTCACTGGGTGCCCCATACTTTCGAACGTGTGCCACATCTAAGCTGCGTTTAGAAAATGAACTTTCCCTTCCAGAATAAACAACTTCTTTTCTCCTCCAGTGGCGTTCGATCTAATAAAGATTCCACTTAGACGACCTCGTCCTTGTTTGCCAGTTAAAATCCCCTGAGACAATAGCATCGAAAGATTTTGCCATTTGCCATTGAAGAAGGCGAATGGCTGATATCTCCGGGTTACATTTGGTAACATTAAAATTGAAACTGGGCAGACATTTAAAAATAATATTTTTAGAGGGCGAACATTTTTGCTGTTGGATTAAGTTTAATCGTCTGCTTCTTACTAGATGTAGATAAATTTAGGCAATTTTAAATCACGTATACGCAGAAGTATATCCAAAGCTTAACCCCATATATATATATATATATATATGAATGTTATTATTATTATAATATTATTATTATAAGTTGTTATAACAAAAACATTTCAGCTCGCTAAACAAAAGCTTTCATGTTCCAATACTATGAATAGTACTTTGTCATACGATGGTTGGAAACTAGTCTACCATCGCCTGACGAAATACGATTCATAGTAATAAAACAGAAAAGCTTTTGTGTAGCGATGTAAAATGTTTTTATTATAATTACTTTCGATAAAAATTGATGTGAGTTGTGGTGCAGTGAATATCAGATCGGAACGAGAAGTCGGAGAGCGGGGTTCGAATTCCAGTTGAATTCGTTGCATTCATTTACGTTCAAATGCCCTTCGTAAAAGAATTAATCCATCGCTTCTCCCTCCAGCCACGGTTTAAATAGTCGAACAAATTAGGTTTTATAGCCTTGGTTGGCAACCAGTCTAGCGCAGAAACAATGGCAATCTACAGCGGGATAATCTTCTGCCCAGTCAGTCATGTCTCTTGTGAGACATGATCGCCCAAGCGTGTATCATGTATGGCACTTAACTGACTGACTGAAAATAATAGTTGAAAACATGACTAAGGCTTCTACTCGGCATAAAATGGGGGATCCGTTTTATATTATTATGAAGTAATAAATTGATCCCTCAATAACTACTACTTAATAATATATCTCTTCTTCCTCTAGCTATGGGTTAAATAATAGGACAGATTGTTTTCTATAGCTTTGGCTGGCAACCAGTCTACCGCAGTAAGCAATGGCAACCTACTGCGGGATAATCTTCTGCCCAGTCAGTCATGTCTCTTTCGATACATGATCGCCCAAAGCGTATATCACGTATGGCACTTAACTGACTGACTGATAATAAAAAATATTGCAATAATAAAGGACTGCTCAAGTTTGTAGTGAAAGCTTTTGAAAAGTAAATGCTACGAAATGTTTGTTACATCATTTGTTCTTAGTTTTATTAATATATATATATATATATATATATATATATATATATATATATATAGTATTTACGCTCTCACAACCTGACTGAGCACTCTGGAAGAGTGGGAGACTTTTTAAACAGTAGCTACTCCGGCTAATACGCATCGCTCATTCGATAATGAATTGGATCACTCTAGCTATTGGGCGTGTTTATACGCGCTAAAAAGCCTGACTTCGTCTACCGGACGCTCGTGGCCTAGGGGTAGAATCGCTGACTGACGCCAATTCGGTCGGGTTTCAATCGTGCGTTGGGAAGCGATCGGAGTTTAAACCGTACTGATGAGCTGCGAAACAGATCTGTCTGCGGATGACTATATATATATATATTATAAAGTATAGTTTAGAACATGTACAAATTATCATCTTCTACAAAGTGTACATATTTTCGACATTGAAAGGACAATGTCTCATCAGGTAGTGTGAAATGAGATGGAAAATTATTTACCTTATATGTGTGAGAGTTAAGTGAGGTAGAAAATGGGAAATCAGAGTTGTAAGTTAGAATTTGAACAAACGGAGGAGAGGAGAGACGTGGTTAGTGGACACGTTGAAAATTTTATAGACAGATTTAACAGCAGAAGATAGAACATCGTAGTGTATGTGTGCACCAGAGCTTGGTAGTAGATATCTCCTGTGAACGACCTCAAAAAGCACAGTGTGGATAAAACTGGCTCATTCCATTCAGTGCTTCGAAAACTAAACTAGTGACATTCCATCATCGCCGATTGAACTCACACCAATCGCAATGAACGGATATTCCATCATAAAAACCCCGGTGGAAAATTACTTGTTAGGGTAAGTAATAATCATTTTAAAAATATTATACATATACGTTTTTACATGCCTCTCTCTCTCTCTCTCTCTCTCTATATATATATATATATATATATATATATATATATATATATATATATATATAAATAAAGTGCGTGTGTATATGTTTGTATAGTTTGTACATATATATACAAAGATTGGCGCAAAATGTTTTGGGAGGATAAACTTAAAAAAAAATTTCTTTTGATTTATTTAAAAGAATCGTTTTCTAAAAGCGTCGTTTGGAATAAAAAGAGGTTTTGAAGAAGATCCTAAGGAGATATTCAAATGAAAACACTGGCGTCCCACACAAAGGACGTCTAAGAATCGAAATAAGAGGAAACGTAATAAAATAAAGCTATTCGCCTCAAATGCGTTCATCAAAAAAAAAAAAAAAAATACCGGGAAGAGATTTTTAGGCCCACAAAGGCCTTAAGAAACGAAAGAAAAACAAACCGCTTTGCCATAAAATATTGTTTGTATACAGTCGCCATTTTCTTTATGGCATTTTTTGGCGTCCAAAGCTTTGTTGGTTTCGTTTTTCGTCTGTTCAATTTCTCTCTCATTTTTTAATTTTGTTTTTTTACGGAACGAAAACTTTCTTTTCTTCTTTTTTCTTTCATGTTTTCTTTCTATTTTTATATCACCTTCTTAGATTTTCTTTCTTTTTGGCTGTATGTATAGATCCTGCTTTCTTTCTTCATATATTTTATGTAGCCTTAGTTATTCTTTATTTATTTCTCTCTCTATTTTTCTCTATTTTTCGTATATATCTTTATTCTCTTTTCTTTTCTTTTCTTTCTCTTTGTTTCCTGCTTTCTTTCATTCCTTTATATTTTTAATGTCTTTCCCATTTGTTTTTACTGTTCCATATTCTTTCTTTTTTACCTTTTCGCATATATATATATATATATATATCTATATATATATATATATTATGCTTTAATATATTTTCTTATTGTTTGCATACCTTTCTTTCTTTCTTTCGTTATTTCTTTCTTTTTTTCTTTCGTTATTTCTTTCCTTCTTTCGTTATTTCTTTCTTTCTTTCTTTCTTTCTGTCGATATTTCTTTCTTTCTTTCTTTCGTTATTTCTTTCTTTCTTTCTTTCTGTCGATATTTCTTTCTTTCTTTCTTTCTTTCGTTATTTCTTTCTTTCTTTCCTTCTTTCGTTATTTCTTTCTTTCTTTCTTTCTGTCGATATTTCTTTCTTTCTTTCTTTCTTTCTGTCGATATTTCTTTCTTTCTTTCTTTCGTTATTTCTTTCTTTCTTTCCTTCTTTCGTTATTTCTTTCTTTCTTTCTGTCGTTCTTTCTTTCTTTCTTTCTTTCTTTCATTCGTTCTTTGTTTTTTGTTTGTTTGTTTGTTTCGTTCTTTCTTTGTTTCGTTTTTTCTTTGTTTCTTTGTTTATTTCTTTGTTTCCTTTTTTCTTTGTTTGTTTGTGTCTTTGTTTGTTTGTTTGTTTCTTTCTTTCCATCATTGTTTACCCTTCCTTGGTTCAGTCAGTTTTTAAAAATATATTTTTCAGTTTTTGTCTCTTGTCTATTCTGTACCCCACTTTGCAGGAGAAACCGTCGTTAGCTCCGGCGTGATTTCATCGGCCACGGCCCCGAAGGGTGTTGCCGATCAGGTAAAAGCCAGAATACGGCTTTTAAGCACAACCCTTCACGCTACAGCTTCTCGAAAGGTTCATACCTGCTCCGTTTCGTATCGAAAACGTTAACAATGTAATTTCTAAAGAAATAATAAACTTATTAATTGTTAATCAAATATATTTTTATTTTTAATAAAATTTCTTGTATATTCACGCCGCTAATGCTAAATCAGTCAGTAAGGTGATATACGTTTGTGCGATCATGTCTCGAAAGAGACATGACTGACTGGGCAGATGATTATTCCGGAGTAGGTTGTCATTGCTTTCTGCGGTAGACTGGTTGCTAGCTAAGGCTATAGAACCCAATGTGTCCTGTTATTTGACCCATAACTGGAGGGAAGAGACAGGTTAATATCTTTCCTAAGGGTATTTGCGGGTAATTGAATGCAACGAACTCAACTGGAATTTGAACTCGGCTCCTCGATTTCTCGTTTCGATCACCACAACGTATATCCTAATGCTAAATCAGCCAGTTAAGTGCCATACGTAAAACACGCTTGGGCGATCATGTCTCGAAAGAGACATGACTGACTGGGCAGAAGATTATCCCGCAGTAGGTTGTCATTGCTTTCTGCGGTAGACTTGTTGCCGGCCAAGGCTATAGAATCCAATCTGTCCTGTTATTTAACCCATAACTGGAGGGAAGAGAAGGATTAATACCTTTCCCAAGGGTATTTGCGCGTAAGTGAATGCAAGGAATTCAACTGGAATTGACTCTGTTTAAAATAAACGAAGCGTATTCTCAAAAAAGAGGAACCAGTCAAAATAAGGTTTAAACGTGGTATTGGTTAAATATAAAATTGGTTTAAATATAAAATTTCGGGGTGAAATGATTCATTAACACTGATGTTCAAAATGTTATTGACGCAACACCTCATGAATATACACGCATACATACGCAAAATATGTACGGGACAGGGCACTTATCAAGTATACAAAACCAACAATCACAAGGTCGCTTTTGTTCGAAGATCTGGCTTCTAGCCAAAGTATCCGATTAAAGCATTGAAGGAGAAACACGGACTCCCCACGAAAAAAAAAAAAAAAGCATCGTCTTCTGCGGGATTGACGACTGCACATTACAAATGAAGCGGCTGACAGTCTTTTTTGACCAATCAAGTTTTTGATTTAATCAGTCATTTCATGTTTGTCGTCTTACATTAATTAGTGTCCACAATTTGAATATTAGCAATGTTAACACAAAACTAAATGGATGTTAAACGAATACCGTTTTTAATCTATATACTTTTCATAAAGAAAGAATATTACCTTAATGTAAAACATAGTGAAACGGAAATGCTTTTCCAAAAGATTATGCTGTCTCAAGTCTCTTCCTGATTTTAATTATTTCTGTCCTTACTGTTTCTATTTTCTCTAAAAATTCGTCATTGCTCACATGTTCGGTTCATGCTATTCTCAACATCCTTCTGTAGAGCTACATTCCTGTTGCTTCAAGCCACTTCCTGATGTTAATTATAAGTGTCTTTACTCTTTCTATTTTCTCTAAACCATTGTCATTGCTTACATATTCGGTTCATGGTATTCTCATCATCCTTCTGTAGAACCATATTCCTGTTGCCTCAAGTCTCTTCCTGATGTTAATTATATGTATACTCGTTGTTTCTATTTTATCTTAAAACTTTGTAGTTGCTCACATGTTCAGTCCATGGTATTCTCAACATCCTTCTGTAGTACCATCTTGCTGTAAATTTGAAATCTGCCAAAATTGTGTGGAATGTTCCGATTACTTCTGTCCACCGTTGGCTGTTTTCATGGAACATTGCACTCTCACTCTCTCTTTCTTATGCGCATCAGTCAGTTCAGTGCCATACGTGAAACACGCTTGGACGATCATGTCTCTTTCGAGACAAGACTGATTAGGCAGAAGATTATCCCGCAGTAGGTTGCCATTGCATTCTGTGGTAGATTTGCTGCCAGCCAAGGCTATAGAACCCAATCTGTCCTGCTATTTAACCCATAACTGGAAGGAAGAGACGGATTAATACCTTTCCCAAGGGTATTTGCGCGTAAGTGAATGCAATGAATTCAACTGGAATTTGAAATCGGCTCCCGATTTCTCGTTCCGAGCCGATATCCACTGCACCACAACGCACATCCATGCACATCTTATGCACATGTACATTAAAAAAGCACACTTACTCAAATGCACACAAACATCCTCGTTCGTGACACACACTCTCTCTCTCACACACACTCAGGCAATCTCACACATTTAATCACAAACACTCATACAGGCACACTGACTCGCACACACTTCCAAGCAGATGCACATACCCGGTTCTGCGAGCACATACACTACTGGCCGTAATTATTAGGCCACCCCAGGGTTTTAAAAAATGATGTATTCTTACTATTTTTTAGTATTTATTGCCAAGTGAATAATTGTAAATGAAAATAGAATAGTTATTTGCTTTTATTGCTTTGCAAAATTTTACAAGACAAATAGCGACAATTTGCTGCATATATCTATTGAACAGGTGTAGAGGCTCATCCCTTGTTCCCTGCTTAGAACGTGGTTTCCGGCTTTCTCTTTTCCAATCTATTCACTCTTACGTAGCCCCCTGCACACCAGTGGCCTTACCGCCTTGCTTGGGGTGATGTGATTAAAAAAAAAAAAATTATATATATATATATATATATATATATATATATATATATACACTACCGGCCATAATTATTTGGCCACCCCAGTTTTTAAAAATGATGTATTTCATATTATTTTTTAGCATTTATTGCCAAGTGAATAATTGTAAAAGAAAATAGAATGGTTCTTTTGTTAATACTGCACAATAACATGTGCATCAAATGAATTTATAAATATTTAATAATTACCTATGTTGCAGATTTATCAGTGAAAGAATAAAGAAAATTTAGGGTGATTCGGACGGGTTCATCTTTGCTTCTACGTCTTGTTAAATTTTGTTAAGTAATAATAACAAAAAACCTTTCTATTTTCATTTAGAATTATCCTCTTAAAAATAGTATGAAATACATAATTTCTATACATAATTATGGCCGGTAGTGTATATATTTATATATATAGGAAATGAACCTGGTGCGATGGCTAAATTGTCGCTATTTGCCTTGTAAAAAAACATTTTATTTTCATTTAGTATCATCCACTTAAAAATAGTATGAACAACATAATTTCTTTTAAAGAACTGGGGTGGCCTAATAATTATGGCCGGTAGTGTACATACATACTGATACAAATACACTCTTTTACACACACTCATATACACAGTAGCACTCACACGCACACTCTCTCACGCACACAGTCTAAACCTTGACGTAAACGTGGCTTCACTTGTTATGGTGATTTTATAATCGTATCTTAGATGTGGCACAAGGCCGAAAGTATGGGAGCACCCATTGAGGTTTGACGTCACTGTTCATTCGTAATTTATCTAGGTAGAGAAGCTTGCTAAACATCACACCACGTCGAAGCACTCGGCTTCTTATATATATATATATATATATATATATATATATTTATTGTTTAACCCCAAGCAAGGCGGTAACGCCACTGATGCGCAGGGGACTACATAAGAGTAAAAGATTAGATAGAAGGAGAGTAAAGAGAAAGACGAACCAGTTACAGGGGGTGTCAAAGGAGGGAGCAAGAGAAGGATGGGAATATAGGTGTGATGACAGTTGCAAAGGTAGAGAGAAAGGAAAAGACATACAGGGTGATGTAGAAAGAACTGGAGTCAAATGGTTAAGAGATGGGTATTGACATTGCATTTAAATTCCCGGAGGTTGTAGCCGTCAGGAAAGCAAGTATATGGAAGAGAGTTCTACAGGCAGGAAGTGCGAGAGAAGAAGCTGTTGGAGTAGAATTGTCGGCTGCATTTGGTTGATGTAACTGTGAATGGGTGGGGTCCAGTTGCCAGTCTGGTTACACGAGTAAATTCATGTGGCAGGGGCACCACTGACTTATGTTCGTCGGAGCAGAAGCCATGAAAATATTTATAGAACAGACAGAGTGAAGCCATATCCTGTCGGTGAGAAAGTGGCTGGGTCGAGCCTCCAAGTCGGTACCTATCAAAATACTGATTCACATTTTGAGCCTCTCGAGAACACTGAGATAAACAGCGGGGGCACCTGACTATATGTGACAGCAGTATTCCATCCACGGACGGATGGTTGATTGTATATGTTCAAGATGGATTCAGGCGGAAAAAAACATCCTGCCACGACACAGTGATCCAAACTTCCTAGCACTGGATTAAGCTTTCTCTGACAGGAAAATATTTTAGCGTTTTTTTTTCTATTGTTCTATCGTCGAAGTGAATGATACACTGAAAAAAAATAAGTCTTTAATTTATTTATTCAGTATTCAGTGCTAGCGGATATACACAAAAATACAGAACAATAAATTACAAGCATTTAACAAGAGAAAACTTACGAGGTGGATCTAAATAGTGAATAACCGACGAAGTAAATTAGCCATAATATTAATCTGCTTGTTCCAATTTATTAAAAACTATTCCTTAAATACATACACGTAGATTTGTTCGGGCTATAAGCCAATTTATTGGTTAGATTAATGAAGAGGTGCTAGCTACTCTACAACATCTATATACGTCAGTTCTTTCAGTATATAGGCGATCACGTTTCTCCATAACTTTTTATCTCGTAGCTCTTAGAAGCTTTTATCTATTCTTATCCCTTTGCTTGAAGGAAAATGAAATAAGGGCATGTTAATAGTCCCCCCACCTTTTTTTAAAATAGTGCCTTTTCTTCATTTTTGTTTTTCACTGATTAATGCCATTCAGCCGATATGGTATGTCGATTATTTCAGACTCGTTTTACTCTCGTCAACGAAAACCAAACAAAGAACAAAGAACAAAATCCAAATCCAAATGTTGTCGCTAAAGAGCTTAAATACAATTCTCGCCAATCTAATTCTAGTTCACGATATTTTATTATGGAAATATTCTCAAGAGCGTCAGCCTCAGGCCAACCTCGGTGCATACGTGTGACATGCGTTCACCTTTAAATATTAGCCAGCATTCGGAATATTGATTTTCAAAGCAGTTCTTTTTCTTGTGTGCCTGTGTGCATCTCTTCAGGAAATAAGAGATCATGGATCTTCAAAACTTTCTATTTCTTGTGCCTCTTAGCAGTTTTCTCCGAAGTTTTCTCTGAAGCACCTGCTTCCACCCGCTATCCATCCACATAAGCCCATCAGGTTAGTAACACGCTGTCTTCCTCTACCCCTTTTACTCTCAGTAGTAGAATTCCGCTAGAAACAAAGAAGAGTGTACTGGATTGCTATGTGATGTCAATTCTTCAATATGGCAGTGAATGCTGGACAATATCATCAAAAATGAAGAAAAAACTTGAAGTAACTGAAATGTGGTTTTACAGAAGGACTCTGCGAATATCATGGATTGAGCATGTGAGCAATGATAAAGTTTTGGAAAGGATGAAAACGAAAAAGAAATTAATACTGAGCAGGAAGAGACAGCTAAAGTTCCTGAGACATGCAATGAGAAAGGAGGGCTTGGAGAACCTGATACTAACAGGCCAGATAGAGGGAAAAAGAGACAAAGGAAGGCAGCGGATAACATATTTGAAGGGCCTGATCAGGTGGATGACGAAACGGGGGTTGCGTGGTGTAACAGCGGAAAGAGTGCTAAGAGCCACCAGGGATAGGGAGATGTGGAGAGCCATGATCGCCTACTTCCTGAAATGGTAGGGCACATAGAAGAAGAAGAAGAAGAAGAAGAAGAAGAAGAAGAAGAATCAACTTGTACAGCGAGGCTATTCTGAGGACCCTAGATGTTATACCTGGATTTGTCATCGGAGGCCGTTTTTTGAACAACATAAGATACACAGATGATACACTGGAATTTCAATATCTCATGTCATTATTTTCTCTTCGAGTGACATGAGCTATCCATTTTAGTTGTTGCTGCTGTTGGTAGACCTCAAGTGATGTAGATTCTGTTATTTGGTACAGTTCTTTATTTGTGATTCTGTAGCGCCAGTCCACAATGCTCAAAGAAAGATAATTTTTGCCAAGACCTTCAGGCTTCACTTGCTCAAAGTCATTTTAATAATTGACTTTAGAAAATGCTTGTATATAGCTATCAGTTCAAATATTTCTGAACAGGCTTAGAGCCAGCAAGTATTTCATATAACAGTTTCCTTCTGGCGAGGATATCTAAGAACATGAATCGAGATTTCAAATTTTGGTTTCGTAGAAAGTTGTGGTGTTGGGCGAAACTATCTCTGGCTCATGTTCAACTTCGTTTTCTTCTACACTAAATTTGTTATAATTGATCCCGACACCGAGGTATCTATAGTGTTTAGCAATTATTAATTTCACATCTGGATTTTTTATGGTGGATTCAGGGTAGGTGCCATCTCTGCTTTCATTCCGATTTCAGATCATAGTTTCTGTTTTGAAAAAGTTTATCCTGTGGAGTAACTCCAATCTGTGGTGGACTGGGGTAAGAAATGGCACGTGCATTTTAATGCTTCCAAAACGAAGCTGTTATCTGTTAACCACCACAGATAAACGCTCCTACCAACCATTAGCATGGATCAGATTAGTCTCCCTGGAAACAAAACACTGCGCCTCCCATGCCTACATCTCTCAGTAGACCTCAAGTGGTATAACTACATCGAATCCATAGGTAAATCTGCTCAGAAAGTCGGTTCTCTGTGTAGAGCCAGGAAGTTTTTCCCGTCTGAATCCATCCTGCACATATATAAATCTACCATCCGCCGTGTATTAAATACTGCTGCCACATCTGGTCGGGAGCCCTTGTTATTCATCTCGGGATTCTTGACAAAATTCAACGGAGAATCTGCAATGTGATTGATCTCGACATGACTCCTCAGATACCTTCACTTTCTCACCAGCGTAATGTGGGTTCCCTATGCCTCTTCTAAAATACTTTCAAAGTTTTGCTCCGACGAGCTGAGCTCACTGCTGCCACATCTGGTCGGGAGCCCTTGTTATTCATCTCGGGATTCTTGACAAAATTCAACGGAGAATCTGCAATGTGATTGATCTCGACATGACTCCTCAGATACATTCACTTTCTCACCAGCGTAATGTGGTTTCCCTATTCCTCTTCTACAAATACTTTCAAGGTTTTGCTCCGACGAGCTGAGCTCACTGCTGCCACATCTGGTCGGGAGCCCTTGTTATTCATCTCGGGATTCTTGACAAAATTCAACGGAGAATCTGCAATGTGATTGATCTCGACATGACTCCTCAGATACATTCACTTTCTCACCAGCGTAATGTGGTTTCCCTATTCCTCTTCTACAAATACTTTCAAGGTTTTGCTCCGACGAGCTGAGCTCACTGCTGCCACATCTGGTCGGGAGCCCTTGTTATTCATCTCGGGATTCTTGACAAAATTCAACGGAGAATCTGCAATGTGATTGATCTCGACATGACTCCTCAGATACATTCACTTTCTCACCAGCGTAATGTGGGTTCCCTATGCCTCTTCTACAAATACTTTCAAAGTTTTGCTCCGACGAGCTGAGCTCACTGCCACATCTGGTCGGGAGCCGCTGTTATTCATCTCGGGATTCTTTCCGACAAAATTCAACGGAGAATCTGCAATGTGATTGATCTCGACATGACTCCTCAGATACATTCACTTTCTCACCAGCGTAATGTGGTTTCCTATTCTCTTCTACCATTCTTTCAAGGTTTTGCTCCGACGAGCTGACTCCACTGCTGCCACATCTGATTCGGGAGCCCTTGTTATTCATCTCGGGATTCTTGACAAAATTCAACGGAGAATCTGCAATGTGATTGATCTCGACATGACTCCTCAGATGCATTCTTTCTCACCAGCGTAATGTGGGTTCCCTATGCCTCTTCTACAAATACTTTCCAAAGTTTTGCTCCGAGCGAAACTGAGCTGCCACATCTGGTCGGGAAGCGCATTATTCATCTCGGGATTCTTGACAAAATTCAACGGAGAATCTGCAATGTGATTGATCTCGACATGACTCCTCAGATACATTCACTTTCTCACCAGCGTAATGTGGTTTCCCTGTTCCTCTTCTACAAATACTTTCAGGTTTTGCTCCGACAGGCTAGACTCCTGCTGCCACATCTGGTCGGGAGCCCTTGTTATTCATCTCGGGATTCTTGACAAAATTCAACGGAGAATCTGCAATGTGATTGATCTCGACATGACTCCTCAGATACATTCACTTTCTCACCAGCGTAATGTGGGTTCCCTATGCCTCTTCTACAAATACTTTCAAAGTTTTGCTCCAGGCAAACTAGAGCTCTCTTCACCACATCTGGTCGGGAGCCCTTGTTATTCATCTCGGGATTCTTGACAAAATTCAACGGAGAATCTGCAATGTGATTGATCTCGACATGACTCCTCAGATACATTCACTTTCTCACCAATAATGTGGTTTCCCTATTCCTCTTCTACAAATACTTTCAAGGTTTTGCTCCGACGAGCTGAGCTCACTGCTGCCACATCTGGTCGGGAGCCCTTGTTATTCATCTCGGGATTCTTGACAAAATTCAACGGAGAATCTGCAATGTGATTGATCTCGACACTTGTTTCCTCAGATACATTCACTTTCTCACCAGCGTAATGTGGTTTCCCTATTCCTCTTCTACAAATACTTTCAAGGTTTTGCTCCGACGAGCTGAGCTCACTGCTGCCACATCTGGTCGGGAGCCCTTGTTATTCATCTCGGGATTCTTGACAAAATTCAACGGAGAATCTGCAATGTGATTGATCTCGACATGACTCCTCAGATACATTCACTTTCTCACCAGCGTAATGTGGTTTCCCTATTCCTCTTCTACAAATACTTTCAAGGTTTTGCTCCGACGAGCTGAGCTCACTGCTGCCACATCTGGTGGAGCGCCCATTTATTCATCTCGGGATTCTTGACAAAATTCAACGGAGAATCTGCAATGTGATTGATCTCGACGCGGCTCTCAGATACATTCACTTTCTCACCAGCGTAATGTGGGTTCCCTATGCCTCTTCTACAAATACTTTCAAAGTTTTGCTCCGACGAGCTGAGCTCACTGCTGCCACATCTGGTCGGGAGCCCTTGTTATTCATCTCGGGATTCTTGACAAAATTCAACGGAGAATCTGCAATGTGATTGATCTCGACATGACTCCTCAGATACATTCACTTTCTCACCAGCGTAATGTGGTTTCCCTATTCCTCTTCTACAAATACTTTCAAGGTTTTGCTCCGACGAGCTGAGCTCACTGCTGCCACATCTGGTCGGGAGCCCTTGTTATTCATCTCGGGATTCTTGACAAAATTCAACGGAGAATCTGCAATGTGATTGATCTCGACATGACTCCTCAGATACATTCACTTTCTCACCAGCGTAATGTGGTTTCCCTATGCCTCTTCTACAAATACTTTCAAGGTTTTGCTCCGACGAGCTGAGCTCACTGGTACCCACTATGCATGAATTTACTCGATCTACTAGACTAGCAACTAGGTTCCACCTTTTTACAGTGAAACCAATAAAATGTAACTGCGACTTCTACACTCACAGCTTCTTTTCTCGCACTTTTCTCCCGTGGAATTCCCTTCCGTATACTTGACTCGCATATTTTCTCTCATGTTCTTTTCTCCGTCCACTCTACTCTCGTCAAACCAGTATTCTTATCCTTCTCTTACCCATTCTCTGACACCCCATGTAACTTGTTCCTCTTTCTCATCACTTTCCTCCTATGTAACCCCACTCCACACCAGTGGAGTGAAACTGACTTGCTTGGGGTGAAATGATTAAAACAATGCGAGTCTTACGAATTAACTAATTTGTGGAGAAGAAATTGGGTTCATACCTTTCCCAAAGGTATGTTATTGGTCATGTTAGTGAATAGTGAATGAAACCTATGAAAATTCGAACGCCATTAAAAATTCCGTGGGATTATTTCTTACACCGATAGCACATCAAAGCTTAAAGCAGCAGGTATTTCTAAATCATAACCTAACTAATTACTGACAAGGCTCGACATTGCTTAACTTCTGTGATCGTATTGGAATCTGTCTTGCAAAGCGATGTAACCATAAGATGTAACTGACTGTATCTGAAAGAAACTGCTATAAGTTGAAGAAGATACCATTGCCACTTGAGTTCACTATCACCATAAATGTGACATTTTTAAATGCAAGAGATATTTCTGTACGATCTATCTATCTATCTATCTATCTATCTATCTATCTATCTATCTATCATATTTTCATATCTATCTATCTATCTATCTATCTATCTATCTATCTCATTTTGTTCATATCTATCTATCCAATTATGTTCATATCTATCTATCTATCTCATTTTGTTCATATCTATCTATCCAATTATGTTCATATCTATCTATCTATCTATCTCATTTTGTTCATATCTATCTATCCAATTATGTTCATATCTATCTATCTATCTCATTTTGTTCATATCTATCTATCCAATTATGTTCATGTCTATCTATCTATCTCATTTTGTTCATATCTATCTATCCAATTATGTTAATATCTATCTATCTATCTATCTATCTATCTATCTATCTATCTATCTATCTATCTATCTATCCCTATCCCATTTTGTTCATATCTATCTATCCAATTATGTTCATATCTATCTATCTATCTATCTATCTATCTATCTATCTATCTATCTATCCCATTTTTTTTGTTCATATCTATCTATCCAATTATGTTCATATCTATCTATCTATCTATCTATCTATCTATCTATCTATCTATCTATCTATCATTCCCATTTTGTTCATATCTATCTATCCAATTATGTTCATATCTATCTATCTATCTATCTCATTATGTTCATCTATCTATCTATCTATCTATCTATCTATCTATCTATCTATCTATCTATCTATCTATCTAGCGTATCGAGGCAGCAGATAATTTTATAAACATATATAATGTTAAATATAACAGACAATAAAGGTCTATTATGTTTAATTATCAGCCGTTCTAAAAATCGTATTTTGGCTTTAATTTCAGGTGAAAATAAAGACAAAAATTGTTCAACATTTGGATATTTTTTATTATGCTGGTTCTAAGCTTTCGGCTCACCTGAGCCATCTTCAGAGAGGTTACAGGGACGTTAACATAAAGTCATCCACCATCAAAGATGATATTATCTTGTGTTGACATAAAACATTGCTAAGCAACGATAACAGTTATCGAATAGCAGACACAGGTCGTAAATTTTGTTATTATTTCCACCTGAAATTAAAGCCAAAATACGATGTTTAGAACGGCTCATGATTAAACATAATAAACATTCATTGTCTGTTATATTTAACATAATATGTTTAGACTATATATATCTATATATATATATATATATATATAGCCTAAACATATTTCGCTTTTCTTTCGTACTTTCGTATAGAGCACTTCGCTGTTAAGGTTTTCGTCTTGGGTTTGTTTTTATTTCAAACAAGCTCTTAACACATTGACTTGTGCTTGGTTTGTTTCTTTTTTTTCTTCCCCTTTACTTAACCTACGAGGTAGTCCCCGTTGTGTTATTGACGATTTAATTTACTGATAGGTTAGCATTGGTTTTTCGGACATTAGTCTATAATAATTAGTGCTGCTTTATTGTAATTACGCATATATATATATATATATATATATATATATATATATATATATACACGTAATTACAATAAAGCAGCACTAATTATTATAGATTATATAATTATAGATTATATATATATATATATATATATATATATATATATATATACGTAATTACAATAAAGCAGCACTAATTATTATAGATTATATAATTATAGATTATATATATATATATATATATATATATACGTAATTACAATAAAGCAGCACTAATTATTATAGATTATATAATTATATATATATATATATATATATATATATACGTAATTACAATAAAGCAGCACTAATTATTATAGATTATATATAAATATATATATATATATATATATATATATATATATATACGTAATTACAATAAAGCAGCACTAATTATTATAGATTATATAATTATATATATATATATATATATATATACGTAATTACAATAAAGCAGCACTAATTATTATAGATTATATAATTATATATATATATATATATATACGTAATTACAATAAAGCAGCACTAATTATTATAGATTATATATATATATATATATATATATATATATATATATATATATATTTCTCTTTATGTAACTTCTACTCCCACAGCTTCTTTTCTCGCATTTGCCGCCTGTAGAATTCCCTTCCCTATAATTGCTTCTCTGACAGCTACAATCTCCAATAATTTATCCGCAATGTCAATTGCCCTCCTTGACATCCTTTCCCTCGCAACCATTTTATCATTTTCTTCTCCCTTTCCACTCTATTCTCGTGCACCTCTCTTCACATCAGTGTATTTATCATTCTTTGACATCCCTTATAACTTGTTCCTCTTTCTTATCATTCTCCTCTTAGTTAGCCCCCCCCCGCGCACCAGTGGCAGTACTACCTTGCTTGGGGTGAAATGATTATATATATATATATATATATATATATATATATGAATGTCAATAAGTATACATATATGTATACACGCAGGTACACACTGATATATAAATATTTATCAGTTGTTAATAAAACAGTGTTCAATGTAATATAACAGATCTATTAAGTATATATTTTAAAATCAGATTCATGAACACCACTAATCTTTTTCTTCTTCTTCATGTGCCTTGCCACTTCAGGACGTAGGCGATCATGAACTTACACTTGGCTCTGTCTCTTGTTGCCCTCAGTAATTTTTCTCTTGGTATCTCTTCCAAGCTCCGCTCCGTCAACCATTTGCTTAGACATAACAAGTACGTCTAACGCTGTTTACCCCTGTATCTTCTTCCATTTCTCCGACCTGTGAGTATCAAGTTCTCTAGGACCTCCTTCCTCATTAATTGTCCATGGAACCTCATTTGTCTCTTCCTGATATTTATTATTAGTTTTATTCTCGTTTGCATCCTTTCCAAAACCTCATCGTTGCACACGCGCTCTGTCTATGGTAGTCTCAGCTTCCTTATATAAATTCCCATTTCTGCTGCCTCAAGCCTGTCCTTCATCCTTGATGAGATCGTCCAGCATTCACTTCCATATAGAAGGACAGATATCACATCTCAATTCTGGTCATAGCATATTACATTGCATTTAGACATATGGTTCTGTTAACATTTCGGTCTCTCACGCGGTGTAACGTCAAAGAACCGCATTACAAATTTACGAATTATGACAGGACAAATTTGGTTCGATAGCCTTGGCGTACAACCAGTCTACCAAAAATAGAACGCACGAAATAGAGGCTCGCTGTTAAAATGGTTGTGATTTTTTCTAATAAACTCACCCCAAGTGGGGTATATTGCTACTAACATACAAAGAACCGAAGAAACCCAATTTTAAGCAGGAAACAATGTATAAAACTCTTTTTCATGTACCGTGTCCCTTTAGGACGTAGTCGATCGTGGACTTCCACTTGGCTTCGTCTCTTGTCGCCCTCAGCAATTTTTCTCTTGTTATCTCTTCTAAGCCTCGCTCCGCCAACCATTTGCTCAGACCTAACAAGTACGTCAAGCGCTGATTTCCCGTCTCTTATTCCATTTATCTGACCTATGTGTATAAAGTTCTCCAGGCTCTCCTTCCTCATTACGTGTCCCAGGAACCTCATTTGTCTCTTCCTGATATTTGTTATCAGTTTTCTTCTCGTTTGCATCCTTTCCAAAACCTCATCGTTGCACATGCGCTCCCTCCATGGTAGTCTCAGCTTCCTTATGTAAATTCCCATTTCTGCTGCCTCAAGCCTCTCCTTCATCTTTGATGAGATCGTCCAGCATTCACTTCCATATAGAAGGACAGATATTACGTAGCAATCCAGCACTCTTTTCTTTGTTTCTAATGAGATTTTTCTGTCTTTCAGTCCTCTGGTTATCTTCTGAAATGCGTCTTCGTTCATGCTAATGCGTCTTTGGATCTCAGTGTCGCATTTTCCATCCTCTCTCAAAGCACTTTCCAAGTATTTGAATTTTTTTACTTGTTTTATTTTAGATTTTCCAATATTTATTAAAATGGCTATGTCAGTGTGTGTTTGTTTGTATCTTCATTCTAACGAACCCTACTCCCCTGGGACCCCTTGGTTCGATTTCAACCAATGTTGAGTCAATTGTCGATCATGATATGATCATTTGATGGACACAAAAAATTTTCGAATCGATTTCCAGGGTATAGCAAAAATCACCGAAACGCTTAGAATTTACGAAATCTTTCCCTCCGAGACCCCTTATGCGAATTCAACCAAAATCGAGATCAAGGTCTGAACATTTGATGTACACAAAAATGTTTCCAATCAATCTACAGGATTCGTCAAACATCAACGACAAACGTAATTTCGGGTGGAATTTTGCGCACTTTTATGCATTTATCCAAGACTCTTGAATAAAAATTGCCAAAATCGAGTCACTAGTAGATCAAGGTCTGATTTCTTGACATGCGAACAAAAATATATTGTTGGACATTTTACTATAAAATTTATTGCTGGTCATTTTCTTATAAAATTTATTGATGGCCATTTTGATATGAAATTTATTGTTGGTCATTTTACTATAAAATATGTTGCTTGTCACTTTATTATAAAATTTATTGTTGGTCATTCTGCTATAAAATATATTGCTGGTCATTTTACTATAAAATGTATTGTTGGTCATTTTACTATAAAATGTATTACTGGTCATTTGACTATAAAATTTATTGTTGGTCATTTTACTATAAAATATATTGCTGGTCATTTTATTATAAAATTTATTGTTGGTCATGTTGCTAAGGAATATATTGCTGGACATTTTGGTTTAAAAATGTATTGTTGGTTAATTTATTACAAGCTAGCAGTATAGCCCGGCGTTGCTCGGGTGTAATGAAAGCTTTAAAACTAATCCATGGTCCTGAAGTTCAGACTCTTTGGACGTTGTCACGAAAGACTAAAAAGCAATACTTGTTTCCAGTTAAAGCGAAACCGTAGACTGAAAGAAAAATGAATGAATGTAAGTCAAATTTTGATTTCCTGGTATCGATATCAAAGAAGAGATAGCTGACTGAGTTTAGTAGAGAGACGGACATGTGTAACATTGATCTCGGGATTCAAGAGAGAGAAAACTCCCTAGTCACGATTGTGCCATGCACATAGACATTAAAGTCTTTCCTGAAGAGAGTAAGGTAACCAGGTTGTAGGGTTATTATTATTGACCTCATAGTCTCTAATAACCCTACAACCACACAAGTAAATAATCTACAGAAAACCAATGTAGTGCGTCAATTTACATGCCCGTTCAGAGAGTTATCTCTGGTACTAATAATAAACCAACTACCTATATTGGTTTTACTACAACCACGCTTTTCTTTCTGATCATAGTTCAATTAACCAACATTTCTAAGAAAAACATAGCCATGTAGGTAATATTAAACAGATTTTAGTCGATAACACAGTAATACTCACATATATACAGTAAAAAGAACCTTCAGATATTGGAGACCATCTATATTAAACCAAAGTTATCAACACTTAATAAAATTTGATTGCAATCTAGCCGCAACACATTACATTGCATTTAGGCATATGGTTCTGTTTACATTTCGTTCTCTCACGCGGAGTGACGTCATAGAACCGCATTACAAATTTACAAACTGCGTTTGTTATTCGGTGACTTATCGTCGCATAGCAATGTTTTAGGCCAAAACAAGAATCTATAATCTTTGATGGTAGGTGTCTTTATGTTAACGTCCCTGTAACCTCTCTGAAGATGACACATGTGAGCCGAAAGCTTAGAACCAGCATAATAAAAAAGTACCCAAATGTTGGACAATTTTTCTCTTTATTTTCACTAGGAATTAAAGCCAAAATACGATGTTTAGAACACGTTTAATGATTAAACATAATAGACGTTTATTGTCTGTTATATGTAACTATATATGCTTAGTATATATATATATATATATATATATATATAAAGTTAAACGTATTTGACACGTATCGAGCATTTTCTATTTGATATTTGATATTCCTTTTCCTTCTTTCCCTTATCTTTTCTCTATACATCCTTTATATTCCGTGCCTTCCTTTCCTGTTCTGTTTTGTTTAATCCAATCCTCAACTTAACGACCTCCTAATTCCTTAACTCTTTTCGTCCCTCAAGCTAAACGTGCCAATCCCCCATCCCTTCACTTACAAAGAAAAAACCAAAAATAGACTGATCTTAAAAGAATTTTTGTGACGTATATTTCTCAAATCTTGACCGTTATTAATTTTTGTCCCCTTCTTTATCCCATTTTTTCTTCATTTTGAAATAAAACTCTGTTTTTGTCTCTGCTGAAGAGACGTGAATTCTTTATTAGAGATTTCATGTCGAAATGTGCATTCGACATTTTTGAATTTTGAAAATTTTCTTTCATTTGATATATATATATATATATATATATATATTAATGCAGGTTTCATTGAATAATATAGACAAGTTTTGTCTATTAATTTTGTGTAGGATCCGTTCATACCGTCTGATATACTTGATGGTGATGTCGTTGAAAGAATCACAGTATTTGTTGAATTTTTTTATCGGGTCTAAGCTTTCGGCTCACATAAGCCATTATCAAAGAGTAAATATTAACACGCAGTAAACAAAGAACATTTAAGCTATTAACAATAAAGATAATTGAATTGAAAATGTAAGTCCATCCCTACCGTGGCGGATGGCCGAAGACAGTGACAAAATAGTGGTGTTGTTCTATGTTTACTGCGTGTTAATATTTACTCTTTGATAATGGCCTATGTGAGCCGAAAGCTTAGATCCGATAAAAAATTCAACAAATACTGTGATTTTTTGTTGTCTTTCAACGACATCACCATCAAGTATATCAGACGGTATGAACGGATCCTACACAAAATTAATAGACAAAACTTGTCTATATTATTCAATGAAACCTGCATTAATGAAAAAATGCTGCCAAAATACACACAATATAAATATATATATATATATATATATATATATATATATATATATATATATATAAAGGATTTTGTTTAAAGTGGACCGACAAGATCCAATTTTCGGGAAAAGTGTTAGGTACTGTATTCAAATGATCTGTAGATAAACTGTGCAAAATTAATATTTAGTTACTTTCGACTTTCGCAGTCATTATCAAGAATGCATGTGTTGTCTGCATGGAAGTTAGAATACCTTTGCTTGCATTTTGGTATTCTTTGAGTGGCTAGACGTTTGAAATATATATATATATACATATATAACAGCGACTATAACAAAACTGAGTTATAAGTATAAAACTCTCAATGATATCAGAAAAAAGTTTGAAAGAAAAATGCAACCTAACTAATAAATAAAATATAGATGAAGAAAACAGGAGTAAAAAAAATTCCTGCGTAATTTTCCATATTTAATAGCTATTTCTATGCTTTGTTTATGACAATAGATCTTTATGCCCATGTTTTTTTTATTTGGTTATGACGTCTAAAAGCGTAAAAGTCATAAAGAACTATAATAAATATTTAGAAAATTAAATAAGTGTCATTGGAGAAAACTAACGAGACCGTCTGTGAAACCAGGAGGAACTAATCGATGTAAGATAAAGAGTTGGGATTTATCCTTTTTTTTTAGGATAAACATGGCGAAATGTGAAAAAATATATACAAATTTAAAAGAAAATAAAAAAACAACAACGAAGAATCGGACGAAACTAGTACAACTGCAGGCTAGAGATAATCAAAATGAATAATAAATAAACCACAAAAAAAAAGTTCGCTTGTATCTGCAAGATCTCCTGTTTAAAAGTGTCCAAAGAAAGAAACTGATTCTTAGAGAACCAAATCGATTTTCGTAGAAACATCACGAAAACTCTCGCGAGATTTCGCGAAAAGGATTGTATCTGTTATCCACATTCATTCTGGTCGTCTTGTTTTTCGTATTTAGTCAAAAGCTAAACGTCCGATCTTCCTCGGCTTCTGTCGACTATAATAATGGCCTGCTATTTCAGTCTTTTCTTACTCACTTCTGACGTATCCGACATGCAATGTATCTTCGTGTATCGAGAGATGTCTGCTCGTGTAGACGTGTTTTGAAACAAAAGTTAGACATCAGAACCCATCTGTTTTCAAAATATATTAGATTAGACACATTGTCTCAGCTGTATCTGTCGAACTCTGTTCATATCAGTCGAGTTACTAAGCCTTGCTCCGTCTGATACGTGTTTACAAGATTTTTGCACTACTCAAGCGTCAGGCTTTTCACACCTGCCTCTGTACATATGTATCTCACTTTCAGTTCAAGTTAGTTACTACATATGAGTAAGTTAAGTGTCACACATGCTAAACGCTTGGGAGATGTCTCGAAAGACACTCAGTAGGTTGCCATAAAATAGTCAGTTAAGTGCCATACGTGATACACGCTTTGGCGATCATGTCTCGAAAGAGACTGGGCAGAAGATTATCCCGCAGTAGGTTGTCGTTGCTTTCTGTGGTAGACTGGTTGCCAGCCAAGGCTACAGAGCCCAATCTGTCCTGTTATTTAACCCATAACTGGAGGGAAGAGACGGATTAATACCTTTCCCAAGGGTATTTGCGCGTAAGTAAATGCAAGGAATTCAACTGGAATTCGAACTCGGCTCCCTGATTCCTCATTCCGAGTCGATGAACATAACAAGGCTATAAAACCCTGTGTCCTGTTTTTTAATTTATAACTGGAGGGAAAAACGGATTATTACATTTTCTAAGACGATTTGAGATGTGCATTGTGGTGCAATGAATATCAATATTCATAGCCATGCCAATATATCGTCAGTACATCCTTAGCCATGCAAACACGCGTCGGTCCATCCTTAGCCATGCCAATACGTCGTCGGTCCAGCATTAGCCATGCCAATACGCCGACGGTTCAGCCTTAGCCATGCCAAAATGCCGTCGGTTCATTCTTAGTCTCGCCAATACGCCGTTGGTTTATACTTGCCATGCGAATACACCGTCGGTTCATCCTTAGCCACGCCAATACGTCGTCGGTTCATCCATTACCATGCCAATACGTCGTCGGTTCATCCTTAGCCATGCCAATACACCGTCAGTTCATTCAAACTCATGCCAATACACCGTTGGTTCATCGTTAGCCATGCCAATACATTTTCGGTTCATCCTTAGCCATGCAAACACGCGTCGGTTCATCCTTAGCCATATCAATACGTCGTCGGTTCAGCATTAGCCAGGCCAATACGCCGACGGTTCATTCTTAGCCATGCCAATACGTCGTCGGTTCATCCTTAGCCATGCCAAAACGCCGTCGGTTCATCCTTAGCCATGTCAATACGCCGTCTGTTCATCCTTAGCCATATCAATACGTCGTCGGTTCAGCATTAGCCAGGCCAATACGCCGACGATTCATTCTTAGCCATGTCAATACGCCGTCTGTTCATCCTTAGCCATATCAATACGTCGTCGGTTCAGCATTAGCCAGGCCAATACGCCGACGGTTCATTCTTAGCCATGCCAAAACGCCGTCTGTTCATCCTTAGCCATGTCAATACGCCGTCTGTTCATCCTTAGCCATGTCAATACGCCGTCTGTTCATCCTTAGCCATGCCAATGCACCGTCGGTTTATCCTTATATATGTACTTAGAGAAAGTGATAAAATAGATATAACGTCTGCTTCACGGAAATAATTAATAATTATTATGAAATTATTAGTTTCAGTAAATTAAAGTAAAATCGTGGACTTTCACGAGTCATGTTGTACATGATTCAACAAAATAGATGCCATAAAAACTATTTGAAAAGAAAAAATAGCACCATAAACAATATACGGCTGGATGAGTATTTAATGAATGCTTAAAAGTTAACCCCCATTAAGATGCAAAAAAATATTTCGAGTGACAACCTTTCAACTCCAGAATTTGTTTGGGACCAGCTAGTTAAAAAAAAAAAAAAAAAATTAAAAACAGTTATAAACTAACGGGTATTGATTAACACCTAGACATTTCACTTAAAGATGAGTGTCCCTGTATCTTTAACATTTTGATGTAAACTGTAACTGTTGTTTGTTTTATTTTCTTTCCCACTCTCTAATGTTGTTAGTTGACATATAAATAATTATTTTTTGGTTATGAAAATGATTGTTCTTTATATTTTATCGGCTCGGAACAAGAAATCGGAGAGCCGAGTTCGAATTCCAGTTGAATTCGTTGCATTTAATTAAGCAAGAGTAATATTGGAAAGGTATTAATCCGTTTTTTCTCCCTCCAACTATGGGTAAAATAACAGAACAGTAACATCTTCTTCCCAGTCAGTCATGTTTCTTACGAGACATGATCGCCCAAGCGTGTATCACGTATGGCACTTAACTGACTGAATTTTTTTCAGTTATATACACATCATTATATTCAGCCACTTACTAGTTGGCTCTTTGATGCCTGTTGACTAATATTCTGCATGTTTTAATTTGAAGCTTTTCGACGAACTCATGAGGGAAGGTTTTCCCAATCAAAGTGTTTATCTTAGATCGAAAAGGTATTATTTGAGAGTGAAAGGTCCCATGAATGTGCTGGGCCTCCAGGGACTGGCCAACCAACTTCCAGAATAATTTCCGCTGTTAATCTAGCCGTTTAGGGCCTTGCGTTATCATGGAGGAAAACAGTTTTTCTTTAATCCACGTTGTACACTTCCATTAATGTGCAATAAAAAAAAAGTATGCTAGTGGCTCCAAATTTATACATAATTGCCATAACTGATTACTAGACAATCAGTCAGTCAGTCAGTTAAGTGACATTCGTGATACACGCTTGGGCAATCATGTCTGGGCAGAATTCTTTCCCGCAGTAGATTGCCATTACTTTCTGCGGGATACCGGTTACCCTTGAAAACTATAAAAGCCAATCTGTCATGCTGTTTAACCCATTGATGGAGGGAGAAACAACAGTCAAATACCTGTCCTAAGGGTGTTTGGGTGTAATTAAATGCAACGAATTTAACTGGAATTCGGCTGTCCGATTCCTCGATTCCAAGTCGATATCTACAACACACAGTAGACATTCAGTCAGTCAGATTTGGGCGATCATATCTCGAAAGAGACATGGCTGACTGGGCAAAAGATTCTCCCGCAGTAGGTTGCCATAGCTTTTTGCAGTAGACTGGTTGTCAGCCAAGGCTATAGAACCCAATCTGTTCCATTATTTAACCCATAACTAGAGAGAAGAGATGGATTAATTAAATGTATTTGTGCGTAAGTGAATGCAAGGAATTCAACTGGAATTCGAGCCCGGCTACCCGATTTATCCTTCCGGGTATGACAATAAACTGCACCCGGCAGCAAGGCCTCTGATTGGGAGGTTGTGAGGAACATAGAACCACCTCTTAATTGCTGTTGTTCCCTGGTCGACCCTGACCCGGGGTGGTAGCACCTGTTAGGGACGCAGCTATGGGCAAATAGTTAACACCCAAACTGGGGTGAAAACTTTATGAAAGTATAAAAATGGAATTTTTTAGTAAAAATTCCAGCAATACGTTTTTGAAGGAAAATAAAATATAACCAGCAATACATTTTTTGAAAAACAAAATACCAGCAATACATCTGATTAAACAAAAACTGCTTTATAAAAATACGTCAAAGAAAGTTGATCTACAAAATTCCATTCATACGAATCTACCGTAAAAATTTGGTCAGTATGAAATAACCCATTGAGGTTGATATGCTGTAAAATCAAACCAAACCAAAAATTGTCGTTTTAGCCGTTATCCATTGCACCGCACTTAAAACTGATTTATAAACTTATTTATAAACGGAACTTTGTCTGTCTGTGTGTATGTGTGCGTGTGCGTGTGTGTGCCTGTGTCCGTTACCTATAGACTCCGAAACGGCTGAACCGATTTTCTTGAAAATTTAAACAGTTGTACTATAAGCGTCTGCGAGTGTTCTTAGCTAGGTTTTGTGTCGAGGTACCCCCGATAAATATCAAAAATCGATAATCGAAAAAATCGGGTTATAGGAGGAGTGGTCCGATTTTAATCAAATTAGATACACTCATCGACAAAGACATAAGAAACTATATTCAGAAGTTTCAAAGTTGCATTTCTTACAATAGTGCAGAAAATCGATAATATATATATATATATATATATATATATATATATATATGTATATATATATATATATATATATATATATAAAAGGCAAGATGTTTGTGTGTGTGTCTGTTTATCCGCCTGTATGTCTGTATTTTTTAAGCACTTTTGTTTTAGTTTTTGCATCGGGTTTGGCTCTAAGTAGGTATAATTGTAGTTCTTAGTCTCAGCCATGATACCATTTACCCAGAGGATTTATTTAGCCTTCAAAATTCAGTTTACGACGAAAAAACTTATTTGATATCGATACCAGGAAATCAAAATTTGACTTACATTCATTCATTTTTTTTTCAGTACGGTTTCGCTTTAACTGGAAACAATTATTGCTTTTTGTCTTTCGTGCCAACGTCTAAAGAGTCTGAGCTTCAGGGCACTGGATTAGTTTTAAAGCTTTTATTACACCCGAGCAACGCCGGGCTATACTGCTAGTATTTTAATAAAATTACACTCTGTGTTATCGTTATTTTATTATCCAATACCTTTATGTTTGAAGACGTTACTATCATTTGTAGGGTGGCAAAGCGAAATTTTTCCAGAAAATCATAATTATCCTTCCGTGGAAATTCGACGGGTTCTGCTAGTGAAAACAAACCTTAATTGTGAACAGAAGAAAAAAAGGAAAATCAATGCACAGTAGATTGATATTGTATTTAATTCTTTTGGATGGTATTTTAAAGAGATGGATGAACTTTGGAGAGACGGATGGTATTTTAAAGAGATGGATGGGATTTTAAGGAGATGGAAAGAATTTAAGGAGATAGAAAATGTCAACTGATGTTTCATTTAATCTTTTGAAGATTTTAGATATCGTGGAACAAGCAAACGGGAATTTCAGAAACGGGAAATGTGAGAAAAGAAACTGTTAGCGTAGAAGAAGCGGTGACATTTAATTATGAGTTTGGTTGGGAGAGTGAGACCAAGCAGTGTGCTGCTTCCTAGGAGACTAGCGTCAACCATACTGATGAAGGGAAGTCCACAAGCGAGAAAAAAATTGTTACGGCTAATTCAACACGCTCATTCAGCACACAAAATAACGGACGATCATACAGCTGAATGATGAAGAGAAAAATGTTTGCAAATATCAAGTTTTAAGAAAAAATGGCCAAGATTATTTATCACTTCTTCAATTATTCTATAGAAACTGTATATTTCCACTTGACGTCACTTGATCACATACAAACAGGTATATATTTAGTACATAACTCACGTACTTTGTATTAGTGAACAAGAACACGAGCGAGATTATGACCGAGATCTGGAGCGAGAATTGGAGCGAGAGGATAACATCGAATCCTTCATTGATGCATTATTATTTCCTTACTAACATGCAATTAATGTCCCAGTGGAAAATATATCTGACAGTGTTGCGAAATGAAAATAATGTATATTGATCTGACCAGATGCCTGAAACCCCAGAGAATGAGAGATAGATAGATAGATAGATAGATAGATAGATAGAGAGAGAGAGATAGATAGATAGAAGCATACACAGTTACATAGCCACACACAGAGAAAAACCCACACAGACAGAACCACTCAGATACGCACACATAAAAAGAAAGAGAGAGAAACTGTCAGAGTGAGAGAGAGATAGAGAGAGAGAGAGAGAGAAAAAGAAAGAAAGAGATGAGGGAGAGAAAGAGAGGGAGAAATCCTACACAGAGAAAGAGAATCCCATGGACGCATACAAATATACACAGGCACATAGATACGCACACAAACACAGACCCACACAGACATAACCACACCGACATACATCGCACACACAAGTGAGAGAGAGAGAGAGAGAGAGAGAGAGAGAGAGAGAGAGAGAGAGAGAGAGAGGACAAAAAACTAACACAGATATATATGAACACACACAAGTAAACACTAACTATCGTGGACCAGTTTAAGAAGTCCAGCAACAACCAAAATAGTAAATAACGATATCTATATAAACACAACAAAATTCAAATCCTTGGAATTCTGTTAGTAGAATGGTAAATACGAGTTTGGTAGTAATACTAGAACTGGGACTCGCAATGGTAATACGGTAGTAGTCTTGGCTATCTCTCCCTATCGCTCTCCTGCTTCTCTGCTGATCTGTCTTTCTCTTCTGAGGAGGAGGATATGTAGTAGATGGAAGAATTCAATCCGTTGAATGTCTGATGCCACCATGGCACTTACAGAGAAACGTGCACAGAAAACATAAACACAAAAACTGCGATAGATGCACACATAGACACACAGACACGCACAGAGACAGGCAAACACACATATATACTCATACACACAACTAGAGATACTTCTTTCACACACATTTATCTATCCGTCTGTTCATATCTATCTGTCTATCTATCTATGTCGGTATGTTTTTATCTATATGTAGTTGCCAGATTAGTTTAGTATAATACGACAACTATGGGGACATTTAAAAACAAATAAACGCTAAAAATGATCATGTCTTGAAAGAGACATGACTGACTGGGCAGAACATTTTACTGCATTAGGTTGCCATTATGTTGTCAACCAAGGCTATAGGACCCAATCTGTCCTGTTATTTGATCCATATATGAGAGAAAGATACGGATTAATAGGTTTGGGCGATCATGTCTCGAAAGAGACATGACTGACTGGACAGAAAATTTTCCTGCAGTAGGTTGCCATTATATTGTCAACCAAGGCTATAGGACCCAATCAGTCATGTTATTTGACCCATAGATGAAGGAAATATTCGGATTAATACGCTTGGGTGATCATGTCTCGAAAGAGACATGACTGACTGTACAGAAATTTTTCCTGCAGTAGGTTGCCATTATGTTGTCAACCAAGGCTATAGAACCCAATCAGGCCTGTTATTTGACTCATAGCTGCAGGGAAGTTACGAACTAATCCCTTTCCCAAGGGTATTTGCGTGTATGTGAATGCAAGGACGTCAACTGGAATTCGAACTCGGCTCCCCGTTTCTCGTTCCGAGCCGACATCCACTGCACCACAACGCACATTCCAACGTTCCAAACCGATATCTGCTGCATTACAACAAGACAAACCAGTCACTAATAAGTGTCCTCTAGACAACCAGAATAACCTATATTTTTTTATTACTAAGCTTGGTTTCGTTTTGTTTCAAAACCAAATAAATTTCATCATACATCATAAAAATCTGAAGGAAAAATAGAAATCAATTACACCCTGTCACTTCAGTGGGTCGAAAAGTGATCGTATGGTAAAACAAAGGAAACTAAAGAAGTTGTTTCAGCAAATATGCACAAGGGTTTACACACGCACACACACACACACACACACACATATATATATATATATATATATATTTACTCGTGTAAAATATTTAATATGGACGTATATATATATATATATATATATATATATATATATATATATTTATTTGTTTAAATTTGGGCAGTTATCTCTTTTTTAAGCATGTTTCATTAAAAATGACAGACAAGGTGTTTCAGTAAATTTACACAAGGGTTTACATATATATATATATTTAAGAGATAATAACGATACTCGTGTCGAAAAACCTTCCACGTATCTACGAAGAAGGAAAAATGGTTTTAAAAAAGAAAGAGCTAAGTACACGAACATTAGTCAAAAAAGTTCTAGACAACCTGAATAACCTCTATTTTTTTATTACTAAGCTTAGTTTCGTTTTGTTACAAGGACAAATGTATAAGATACCCTAGAGCGGATTGAATTGATTTCACTAACCGTTGTTAATCCCTGCATAATAACGAAGCTTCCGACCTCCCCCGAAACATACTCACTCTGGCTACCTATTTGTCTATTTATCTATGGACTTACACTACCGGCCATAATTATTAGACAACCCCAGATATTAAAAAAAAAATGATGTATTTAACACTATTTTCAGTATTTATTGCCAAATGAAAATAGAATGGTTCTTTTGTTATTATTACTTTGCAAAATTTTAGAAGGCAAGGAAGCAAAGATGAACTCGTCCAAATCACCCTAAATTTTTGTCATTCTTTCATTGATGAAACTGCAATATAAGTAATTATTAAATATTTATAAATTCATTTGATGCACATGTTATTGTGCAGTATTAACAAAAGAACCCATTCTATTTTCACTTTACAATTATTCACTTGGCAATAAATGCTAAAAAATACATAATTTTTTTTAAACACTGAGGTGGCCTAATTAATAAGTTTCGTATTTACACCACTCTGTTCTATTCGAGTTTAAACACGTATATATATATATATATATATATATATATATATATATATATATCGCAGATAGTATGAATTAAAAATCTGCTGTCAATAAGATATTAAGGAAAATACATTTAAGGTAAGTAGTCTTTGTAATTAAGTCCTCGATATCCAAGGCTTTAATAGAATTAATATGAGTAAAATGGTTGTCACTGAACTGACTGATGTTCCCTTCAGCATTTCGACTCCAGAGTTTCGTAGACAGTTTGTACTAAAAAGTGAACGAAACATGTCTACGAAACGTTCAGGATGCTGATGCTGTCATCAATCAGCTGTGTGACAAACCTTTTTTAATTATATATATATATATATATATATATATATATATATATATATATATATATGCACATCCTTTGTGCAAATTAATAAAAAAAATAACAACAAAAAACAAAACAAATAATGCATTTTTAGGATCTTTCACACTTTCCATAATCACGTAGACGTCGTCACTTGGCGTTATTTTTATCTTCTGATCACATATTTTTTTATGTTTTGGACTGATGGATCCAGTTTCTTTCTTCGCCATGATGACACGAACAACAATTGAAAAGTGACACCAACAACATTCTTAACCTCTCTGTGAGGCTTGCTGGTACGTTCTTGCAGGGTTATAATTGGAGTAATGTCCATCTCAGACAACGGCCGTAGAACAACTAATCGACAGACTCAGACAGTAGTGTCTGGGTATTATAAAAATCTGATGTAATCACGGTGACACAATATTTTTCAAGACCAAATAAATCTCATCATACACCATGAAATCTGAAGGAAAAATAGAAATCAATTACACCCTGTCACTTCAGTGCGTCGAAAAGTGATCGTATGGTAAAACAAAGGAAACTAAAGCAGTTGTTTCAATAGATTTGCACAAGGATTTACATATATATATATTAGAGATAATGACTATACTCGTGTCGAAAAACCTTCCACGTATCTACGAAGAATGAAAAAATGGTTTTAAAAAAGAAAGAGCTAAGTACGCGAACATCAGTCAAACGAGCTCAGACCGAGTCAGCACGTAGACCAAAGAAAAAACCCCGACACGTGTAATCAACTAACAAGAAAGCGTTCAATACTTACTCGAGCCAGATAAATAAAGAATACCTAGAGAGCCAGGCAACCTACCTAGGTTTCACCTAAACGGATCGTCAGGGAAAGCTGGCTTTCCCTTATGATCCGTTTTGGTGAGTGAAACAAACAGCAAACGCGGGACAAACTTTGTTTACATAAGAAAAATATGTGATTGGCTAAAAATTAACTAATCACCACCACACACGTGAAAGTTGCTTCAGAGCAGAAAGATTAAAGGCGACTGCGATTGATAAATTGTCCTATACAAGAACAGTAGTGATTTATTACCCAATCGCAGACGAGTAAATGACATAGACAGAATGTGGGTAAGAAAAAAATAGCAACCGCTATACCTGCTTTAATTAACTGCTTTAGAAATTCTTGGCATTTTTCTCGAAACATTTTGAAAAGAAGTATATAGCAGACATTCTTCAAGCACTGAAAAGCTTACTCTCACTCTTTGGGTATTCACTTAGGACTCTTCTATTCAATTCATACCATAGAAATAAGAGATAAGGAGATTGAGGCGGTCAAGTCCTTGTTTACAAAATTTTGTTTCTCTTTTAGACGCGAGATAATTATAATAAAATTCGAAAGATAAGTTCGGATTGTTGTACTTTTGAAAGGTGATTTTTTTTTCCAATTATGAATAAACCAGGTAGCATAGCATGTCTTTATTATAAGGTTCCGCATAATCTATACAACGCAGGTACACATCTTTCTGCATTTGGAGCACTCTTTCTGATGTCAATTTGAACATGAGATTTTTGTTCCAGTGTTTTTAACGAATCCGCGCTTTATTTATCCTGTTTCTGGTCTAATTTTGTAGAACGATCTATTCATAAAAAAAGTTTTGTTATGTGGCTCATTAGGTTGATTATCGGACAGAATTCACATTTATTCGCACTCGACTTCCTAGGCATGATCATAAAAATGGTCTACTTAGGTATTCAGGTATTTCAATGCCAAAACTATCTAAGCCTGCTAGCATTTCTGTTAGAATTCCGTCTGGCTCTGGTGTTTTGTTTCTTTTCAATTTGTCCAGTGCTGATATCACTTCGTATTTTAATATTTTTGGTTCTTCGATATTTCTGTGTATTGCCAATTGTTTTCTTTATCCGCTGTATTCGTTACTGCACAGAAGTATTTTTCTTTCTCTAATATCAACGTTTCAGTTTTGGATTTTATGCATCCTTTTGAAGACTCTTTTTCTGTTAGTTCTCGTATTCTGCAATGCATATCTGATTCATCTGTAACATCCGGGCTTTTTATTTATGCACATATCTTTTTAATCATTTCACTTCAAGCAAGGCGTTAACGCCACTGATGTGCAGGGGGTTACATAAGAGAGTTGAAGTATTAGGCAGGAAGAGAGTGAAGACAAAGACGAACCAGCAACGGGGAAGGGTAAAAGAGAAAGGGCAAGAGAAAAACAGAGGAGTGAAGACAGTTGCGGAGGTAGAGAGAAATGAAAAGAACAAGATATACGGGGTGATATTAGAAAGGGCTGGAGTTAAGTTGATAAGAGATGGAAATTGAATTTGCATTTAAATTCCTGGAGGTTGTAGCAGCCAGGAATGCAAGTATATGGAAAGGAGTTCCACAGGGGGGAAGCACGAGAAAAGAAGCTGATGGAGTAGAATTGTTGCCTGCATTTGGTTGATCTAACTGTAAATGTTTAGGACCTTGTTGCAAGTCTGGTTGCCCGAGTAAATTCTTGTGGAGGGGGCACCAGTGACCTAAGTTCATCAGAGCAGAAGCCATGAAAATATGTATAGAAGAGACAGATAGAAGCCATATCCCGAGTATAAGAAAGTGGATGTAGTCGAGCTGCTAAGTCGAAACCAATCACATTAGAGATTCTCCTTTGGAGCCTGTCAAGAACACTGAGATGAAAAGCAGAGGTGTCAGAGCAGATATGACAACAGTGTTCCATGCATATACTTCTTTTGACAATTCTTATATTCTGCTTGGATTTGTATATAATTTCTTTCTTCACCCACCTTCTGCTGTATTCTGTATGCTGTGTATTGATTCTGACTTCTTTTCATCATGATCATCATCAGAATTTCATCTAGAATCCATCTTTTTCTTTGTCTAGTTTTCTTTTGGAGGATATCGATTGTCGATGTTATCGAAGATTCTCCTAATGTATCCCACTTCGAAGTTTCTATTCTTACGTTGTCCATTGTATCTGCTTTGAACACTGTTGATATATTTCTCCTTCACATTCGGTTCATTCAGAAGTCTGTCGTATTGCAATTTACATTCTGTCTGGGTCCTTTTCAAGATTTTGACTCTAACTTCAAATTCGAGTTTGAGTTTGAGTTTTGTTTAACGGCATATCAACCTCTGTGGGTTATTTAATGCCAAAAATGTATTTTTTTAAAATAATGTTTGTTTATAGTGAAAAGGTTGATTTAGTCAGATTTTAATGGAAGATTTTCTTTATTTTTTATTTTAGAAAACTGAAAATGTTTTCTTGTTTTGTATTCAAAATTGTTTTGCTGAGAATATTTTTTCTTCAAAAATGTATATGTATATCTTTCAATAAAAGTCTATTTTTATGTATATATTTCTATAAAAATGTATTTTTATACTTTCATAGTGTTTTGACCCCCAGTTTGGTTTGAGTTTGAGTTTTGTTTAACGGCATATCAACACCTCTGTGGGTTATTTAATTTAAGATATTTTTATTTAATGTTTGGTTTTAGTGAGAAGGTTGATTTAGTCAGATTTTTTATTTTAGAAAACTGAAGATGTCTTCCGGTTTTGTATTCAAAAATGTTCTACGGCAAAAATATTTTCTTCAGAAATGTATTGTTGATAATATTTTTTCTTTAAAAATGTATATTCTTCTTTAATGTCTATTTGTATGTATATATTTCTATAAAAGTGTATTTTTATACTTCCATAGGGTTTTGATCACAGTTTTTTTTTTGTGGAGTTAACTGTTTGCCCATAGCTGTGACCCTAACAGGTACTACCATCCCGGTTTCTTTTTTTATATCGATGCCGTGTCCTTTCATATCGTGGGCGAGTATGCCTGTCCAAAATTTCTTTTTCATTGTAAAACTTTTAGTAAAAATTGTTTTCTTGTTATAACTCTTAATCCTTGTTACAGAAAACCATTTACCAAAGCTAATTAGATAGGTTATTTGGTGCTTTACGGTACCTCATTCGCCTTCATTATGTCTTGTGTGTTTCAAATTTTATAAGTCCTATATCGTCATTATATGTGCTAGATTGGGACCCATGACGTTGGGCAATGCTTTGTAAGCTCTTCTCGCCAGATCAGTCAACACTGACTTTTGAGTTCGCTACATCGTATTTTTGGTCCCGTGACACATCAAAGATCTACTTAGTAGTTGGTCACTTCAACGTGGTTTAATGGTTAGCAAGATCCACTTGGCCAGAATGGTGAGCTAGATTTCCACCGGGCCCCATATTTTCGACCACGTGCTACATCTAGGATACGCTTAGCAAATCTCATTTATACGAGCTAGTAACTCAGTTTCTCTCTTCTTGATGTTAAAGCTGCTATGAAAGTCGGCTCTCTGTGCAGGGCCCGGAAATTCTTTCCGCCTGAATCTATCCTGCACATATATAAATCTACCATCCGCTCGTGTATTGAATACTGCTGCCACATCTGGTCGGGTGCCCCTGCTATTCTCCTCGGGTTTCTTGACAAAATACAGCGGAGAATCTGTAATGTGATCGATACCGACTTAGCTGACAGCCTGCAGTCACTCTCTCACCGGCGTGACGTGGCTTCCCTGTGCCTCTTCTATAAGTACTTTCACGGCTTCTGCTCGGATGAACTTAAATCACTGGTGCTCGCTAGGTGTGAATTTGCACGAGATACTAGATTGGCAACTAGGTCCCACCACTTTACAGTGAAACCGACGAAATGTAACCGCAATTTCTACTCCAACAGCTTCTTTTCTCGCACTTCCCGCCTGTGGAATTCCCTTCCGCATGATTGCTTCCCCGACGGCTACAACCTTCAGGAGTTTAAATGTAAGGTCAATAGACATCTCCTAACACACTAACTCGCACCCATTACCTCGAACACTCTCCCTACGTACCTCCTAACTCGTCTATCACCCTCCCTCTGACATTTCCTATACCCAATCACCCTATGTAACCCCCTGCGCTATAGTGGCAGTGGATTGCCTTGCTTGGGGTGATATGATTAAAAAAAAAGTTTTTTTTACCATTTTCTCTAAAAACAACGTTATTACACGTTCCGGCATTCTCAGCATGAATTTGTAAAACCACATTTCTGTTGCTTGAACTTTCTTTTGCATATGTCATCAGTGTTTTTGCACCTATGTCACTAGACGTCTCGGGTCTAAATAAACAACACTCTTCTTCGATAGGCGACCCGACCGAATATGATCAGTATTCGACCCGCACCCAGACTAAAGATTTGCTACTAGCTTTAGGACGTGCATGATATAAGTTCCCCTGGAAAACAGCAACCAATCACGACTTCACTTGCGCTATTTGATGTTATAGATCGGGTATCCTCGGTTGTGGTAGGATGTGCGTTGTGGTACAGTGGATATTAGCTCGGAACGAGAAACAGGAGAGCCCAGTTCGAATTCCAGTTGAATCCATTGTATTCACTTAAGCGCAAATACCCTTGGAAAAGGTATTAATCCGTCTCTTCCTTCTAGTTATGGGTTAAATAGTAGGACAGATTGGGTTCTATAGCCTTGGTCGGCAAAAAGTCAAGCAATGGCAACCTACTGCGGGAAAATCTTATGCCCAGTCAGTCATGTCTCTTTCGAGACATGATCGCCCAAGCGTGTATCACGTATGGCACTTAACTAACTGACTGATGCTCGGTTGTACTGAACTTCTTACACTCAAGACTGGGTATTTCTGGAGGAAGAGATAAAAACAAACCAATATATATATATATATATATATATATATATATATATACTAGCAGTATAGCCCGGCGTTGCTAGGGTGAAATGAAAGCTTTAAAACTAATCCATGGTCCTGTCGCTCAGACTCTTTGGACGTTGGCATGAAAGACTAAAAAGCAATAGTTGTATCCAGTTAAAGCGAAACTTTAGACTGAAAGAAAAATGAATGGATGTAAGTCAAATTTTGATTTCCTGGTATCGATATCAAATACGTTTTTTTCGTTGTAAACTGAATTTTGAAGGCTAAATAAATCCTCTGAGTAAATGGTATCATGGCTGAGACTAAGAACTACAATTATACCTACTTAGAGCCAAACCCGAAGCAAAAACTAAAATAAAAGGGCTGAAAAAAATCATACAGACAGGCAGATCAACAGACACACATACAAACATCTTGCCTTATATATATATGTATATATATATATATATATATATATATATATATATATTATCGATTTTCTGCACTATTGTAAGAACTGCAACCTTGAAACTTCTGAATATCGTTTCTTATGTCTTTTTCTATGAGTGTATCAAATTTGATTAAAATCGGACCACTTCTTCTATAACCCGATTTTTTCGATTATCGATTTTCGATATTTATCGGGGGTACCTCAACACAAAACCTAGCTAAGAACACTCGCAGATGCTTATAGTAGAACTGTGTAAATTTTCAAGAAAATCGGTTCAGCCGTTTCGGAGTCTATAGTTAACGGACACACTCAGATACACACACAGACACACACACATAAAAAATTTCATTTATAAATATGCTTAGATAGATAAGTTTCAGTTTTGTTTTTGTTTTGTTCTTTCTCTTTTATATCTTTTCTTTATTCTTATTTTCCTTAACTACACTCAACAAAAGATTTACAATAGAGTGATTAAAATGGCTTAGACTATTTACAAAACAAATTAAAAAAACTCCGAAAATGCGGTAAGAATTCTTCAGGATATTGATTCTCTAATAAATTTCAATTAAAAAGTAAAGGACATAATATTTAACAAAAATTGATTTCGAAAGAGATGGTCAATTTTACCCGATCACAAGAACAATACGTTTGACTAGAACTAGCCGATGTTAATTCTAGCTATAACATAATGCCAATATATCTTCAATTTGCAGTAATTATTCAACTTTACTCGATCACGAAAACAACATAATTGACTAGAATTTGACAATGTTAAAGTTAACTCTCACAGCAATCCAGTGTATGTTAAAAAAAGGAATTTTCGATTAATCCCGATCACAATAACAATACATTTGACTAGAATTCGGCAATGTTAATCCTAGCTGTAACAGTAATCCAGTATATTTTCACGTGAAAAGAAATGTTCGAATTTGCCGAATCACAAGAATAATACATTTGACCAGAATTTCCCAATTTTAATTCTGGTCCTGGGTATAACGGTAAACTGCATCCGGCAGCAAGGCCTCTGATTGAGAGGTTGTGAGGAGCCTGGAACCACCTCTTAATTGCTGTTGTGCCCAGGTTCACTCTAACCGGGAGTGGTAGCACCTACTAGGGCCCCTGCTATGGGTAAATAGTTAACCCCCAAACCGGAGTCAAAATGCGATGCAAAATATATTACCAACAAAACTTTTTTGAATGAAAAGAATCAGTCAGTCAGTTGAGTGCCATACGTGATACACGCTTGGGCGATCATGTCTCGAGAGAGACATGACTGACTGGGCAGAAGATTATCCTGCAGTAGGTTGACATTGCTTTCTGCGGTAGACTGGTTGCCGACCAAGGCTATAGAACCCAATCTGTCCTGTTATTTAACCCATAACTGGAAGGAATGGGTGGATTAATACCTTTCCCAAGGGTATTTGCGCGTAAGTGAATGCAATGAATTCAGCTGGAATTTGAACTCGGCTCCCCGATTTCTCGTTCCGAGCCGATATCCAATGCACCACAACGCACGATTTAAAATAAAAATAAGTTTCCGGTCTTAAATGACCTTTTAGATGTTGATAGGTTGTTAAACAGGATCAAACAAACAATGTTAATTCTAGCTCTAACTAATCCAAATAAACTTCAATTACAAACAAATATTCGAATTTGCCTGATCACAGGAACAATATATTTGACTAGAATTCGTCAAGGTTAATCTTAGCTAAAACAGTATGTCAATATATCTTTAAAAAACATCCGTCCATGCATGGAGTACTGCTGCCATTTATGGTCAGGTGCCCCTGCCGTTCTCCTCAGTGTTCTTGACAAGCTCCAAAGGAGAGTCTGTAATGTGATAGGTACTGATCTGGCGACTCGTCTGCAGCCACTTTCCCATCGTCGAAATGTGGCCTCCCTCTGTCTCTTCTATAAATACTTTCATGGCTTCTGCTCGGATGAGCTTAAGTCACTGATGCCTCCTCAACAGGTGTTTACCCGTTCAACCAGACTGGCAACTGGGTCCCACCCATTCACAGTCAGGTTAGCCAAACGCAGACGACAATTCTACTCCTGCAGCTTCCTCTCTCGCACTTCCCGCCTGTGGAACTCGCTCCCGTATTCTTGCTTTCCTGACGGCTACGACCTCCAGAAATTTAAAAGCAAAGTTAATACTCACCTACTAACCACTGGCCTCTAGCTCTCTCCCCTCCCCTGTATAACCTTCCCTTTCTCTCCGCCCATGTACCTGTCATTGCACCTGCTTTCTCAGCTTTCTATTGTTCCTTTCTAACTAGCTTGTACTCCTCACTCTTTTCTAATTAATCTTTCTACATTTATGTAACCCCCCTGCACATCAGTGGCGTTTCCGCCTTGCTCGGGGTGAAATGATTAAAAAAAAAAAAAAAAAAATAGTAATAAAACTTCTACTTTGCGAGAAGCTCAAACAGATATTGACAAGTTTAACTAAATGCTAAATTTTGCAAATGTTATTAACCGGATCAACGTTTTCAACTTTATAGCAAATCTAAATAAATTCTAACGCTTGCTCATCCTAAGCATAATTTTTACATTGATCCTTATTTCTAAGCTCTCCTATGTACCCCAGAAATTTCAGCTGTCACTTCCAGATGTTATGTTTCTCTATGCATCGCGTAAATTGAACACAATTGCTTACGTTTTGAAAGAAATTTTTCGCTATCCTCATACCACTTCCAGTTTCACTGACGCTTTTAATGCCATCTGTTAAACCCTATTCTATATATTTATATAGTTGCACTTGTTTGATTGGGGCCTCTCGAATTTGTAATTCACTTGGTTCTTTTTCTGACATGCATAGATTCTCTCTTCTTACAATTTATGTTTAGTTCTTTCTTTTCGCTTTCCTTTTACAACTCCTGTCGTAGTTTCTGTAGTTTTCTTCCTACGCCTGCTGTCAACAATGTGTCATCTGCAAAACTTACGTTGTTAAGATTTTCGCAATCAATAATGAATTATGCAGAGATAAATGATATAAAAATAGTTTCAAACTTAACATCTGTAAATAACAACTAAGTTCAATAACACTTGTAAATGTTCGTGATCGATTTGACACTGTTTGGATATTACGAACACGCCGCATTTTTTAAATTGATATAAAATCAATATTATTTTTTTATGACAAATGTAGTTGTGACCAGTTTGTGACGGTAGTAAGACACGGAAAACAGAAGGTAGTTTCAATACAGTGTATTAGTATAACAAGAAACAAGATATTCAAAGGATGCGTTAATAATAAGTATTATAGAAATACTAAGTCCGGATGTATTATTACGCTGCTTATTGCCTGACTCGTAATTGCTGTTAACTGCTATCAATTGCCTTTAGATGTCATGCAGGTAAATACATATAAGAAGAGGAAGAGTCCATTCCTCGTAGGAGGGCACCTTTACAGCTACGATGGCTTTTGTCTTAAACGAACACAGCACATAAAAAAGAAAGAAAATGAATTGTTTCTCCATTTATCAGAGTTTCATTTTTATGTCAAAATAATAATTTATAAATACATATAATCCTACTTCAATTACACAACTTGCCTTTAAACAACAGTAAAAACTGCTTTATTCACACAGACACACACACACACACACACACACATATATATATATTATATGTAAAAATATTTATAATATATTAACATATATTAAAATTAATTATTAGAAATTAAAAACAAAAATTAAAAGCAACAACCCAATTATTACATGGAATATCGTATCTAAATTGTCGTACAGGTTAAAGGTCAATAATAAGTAAAGATTTTGGCAATCTAATTTCTAATTCTATTTTTGTGTATTCACTACATTTAATTTTATTTTCATGCAGCTCATTCTTCTGCCAGACTAAGTTCACTATTATTTTAATATTCTTCCAAAATGAATCATGCTTTCCTGGCAGTTGAAATAGCTCTTCGTGACGTACTTAATTAAACTCTTCCGTATAATGTATAAAACAAAAGGTATTCAAACTTTTTAATTTTTTAAAAAATATTCTTTCATATATGTTTCGTATGCTTAGGTTTTATTAAAATTCTAATCATTGTTTTTTGTTTTTTTTTTAAATGAATGAGCATTGCCGAGAAGTGACTGTTGATAAAAAAACAGCAGCGTCAAGGAAAAAACTGTCTTTTGGAAATAAGTTATTTTTTCAGAAATAAATTTCAAGATTACTGACAAAACGGATAATCGTTAAAAGCAAGCAACAAAAAGTTACATAAATTTAATGAAAGTTTATATCTGTTAATCCTTCATTTAAAATAATTATTACCCCCCAGTGTTTGTGCATATGCTTTGCAAAAATTCTATACATCAATTTTTAAATTTTAAAAGGAAAAAATATGCACATATCAGTCAGTTAAGTGCCATACGTGATACACGCTTTGGGTGATCATGTCTCGAAAGAGACATGACTGACTGGGCTGAAGATTATCCCTTAGTAGGTTGCCATTGCTTTCTGCGGTATATTGGCCGCCTACCAAGGCTATAGAACCCACTCTGTTCTATTATTTATCTGAAGGGAAGAGACGGATTAATACCTTTCCCAAGGGTATTTGTGCGTAAGTGAATGCAAGGAATTCAACTGGAATTCGAACTCAGCTCACCGATTTGTTGTTCCGAGTCGATATCCACTGCACCACAACGCACATCCTCAATGCAGATAAAAATTATGAAAAAATAGTTTCAAACGTAACATTTGTAAATAACAACTAGGTTCAATAACACTTTTAAATGTTCGGGATCAATTTGAAGCTGTTTGGATATTACGAACACGCCACACCTTTTAAATTGATATAAAATCAATATTATTTTTTAATGACAAACACAGCTGGAGGAAGGTCTAAGGAATGTTAATTTACCAAAGTTTTCCCCTGGAAATATTTTCTATATCTTTTTTTGTACGAGTAGACCAATCTATTTAAGTGGTGTCGCAGAATGTATAGGCGTCGGCAAGAGAAACAACCAACTTTTTCAGCCTCGAATTGAATACATCTGTATCAAGTCAATACAGAAGTTAAGTCTTGGCATTATCATATCAAACCACGGACAATTTTATACAGAAATATATTTGGAATAGCGAACGATGTTTTTCAGTAACGAAGTTTTAAGAAACAAAAAAAATTGTTAGAACAATAAAGCGATTGTAGAATTCCAACGTAATATCAATCCCCCCTACGTGGCAGTCACTGTTAAACAATTTTCTTACAATGATACTTCAAACAACAGAGATATGGTTCTACTGAAGGATGCTTGGAATATTATATATAAAACAATTTTCTTACAATGATACTTCAAAAAACAGAGATATGGTTCTACTGAAGGATGCTTGGAATATTATATATAAAACAATTTTCTTACAATGATACTTCAAACAACAGAGATATGGTTCTACTGAAGGATGATTGGAATATTATATATAAAACAATTTTCTTACAATGATACTTCAAACAACAGAGATATGGTTCTACTGAAGGATGATTGGAATATTATATATAAAACAATTTTCTTACAATGATACTTCAAACAACAGAGATATGGTTCTACTGAATGATGCTTGGAATATTATATATAAAACAATTTTCTTACAATGATACTTCAAACAACAGAGATATGGTTCTACTGAAGGATGCTTGGAATATTATATATAAAACAATTTTCTTACAATGATACTTCAAACAACAGAGATATGGTTCTACTGAAGGATGCTTGGAATATTATATATCAAACATTTTTCTTACAATGATACTTCAAAAAACAGAGATATGGTTCTACTGAAGGATGCTTGGAATATTATATATGAAACAATTTTCTTACAATGATACTTCAAACAACAGAGATATGGATCTACTGAAGGATGCTTGGAATATTATATATAAAACAATTTTCTTACAATGATACTTCAAACAACAGAGATATGGTTCTACTGAAGGATGCTTGGAATATTATATATAAAACAATTTTCTTACAATGATACTTCAAATAACAGAGATATGGTTCTACTGAAGAACCTATTTCTATTTTCCAGCATTAGGTTGCCATTAATTTCTGCACAAGAGGGATTGCCAACCAAGGCTATAGAACCCAATCTATTCTATTATTATGGCCCATAGCTGGAAAGAAGAGACGGATCAATACCTTTTGCACGGGTATTACTTAGAAAATTTAACACTCAAAGGATATACAAGAGAGGCAAAGGAAAACATTGAATGACATATTGAATGGGTTCTGGCAGCGCGGGGATAGTTAAGAAAGCAAACTTTGCAGAGGACTGTAAGTCGGGAAGAGCCATGTTATGAAAGAAGTGTCACATATCATAGAAGATTCTGGAACAGTGTATGTTTCTGTCTCATAGAACGGGAGGTAATCCTTTTAAGAAAATATGAAAGTAAATTGGATGTGGGTTGTGGTATAATGGGTCCAATGAGAAATCGGAGAGCCGTGTTCGAATTCCAGTTGAATTCGTTGCATTCACTTACGGACAAATATCCTTGGGAAACCATCCTTTCTTTCTCCAGTTATAGGCTAAATAGAATTTTATATTGGGTTCTCTATTCTTGATTGGTAACCAGTCTAGCACAGAAAGAAATGGCAACCTATTCCTGGGAAATCTACTGCTTGGTCGGTTATGGATCGAAAGAGACATGATCGGCCAAGTGTGTATCACGGATGGCTCTTAAATGACTGACAAGAAAATTGAAATGTAATTGTCAAAATCTTTGTAATGAGGAATTTGGTTGAGCGAGATACTCATCTATGGTTTTTTTGTGTCATTTCCTATTCATGGCGTTGGTGATCATGGCCTTCCGTAATTTTCTGTCCTCTGGAGCTCTTAATATTTTTCAATTTTCTTATCTGCCTACCTTGTTCCGCCACCCATTTATCCAAGATCACTAGGCAGACTATGGGTTGTTTTTCTCTTACCTTCCATCTGTCGTTTGAGAAGCAAATTCTACTCCAGCGGCTTCTTTTCTCTAACTTCCCGCCTGTGGAATTCCCTTCCGCATACTTGCTTTCCTGACAGTTACAATCTCCAAGAATTTAAATATAAAGTCAAGAGTCATCTCCTGTCTCACTAGCTTACATCCTCTCTCTCATGCTTTTCTACATCCACCCCACTCTCATCAGTACTCTCTTCCTCCTACCTACTCTCTTCCTGACACTCCCTGCAAACTCTAGCTCTCTCCCCTCCCCTGTATAACCTTCCCTTTCTCTCCACCTATGTATCTGTCATCGCACCTGCTCTCTCAGCTTTCTGTTGTTCCTTTCTAACTAGTTTGTACTCCTCACTCTTTTCTAATTAATCTTTTTACAGTTACGTAACCCCCTGCACATCAGTGGCGTTTCTGCCTTGCTCGGGGTGAAATGATTAAAAAAAAAAAAATCATATTCCTCTTCGTCCAACCCACTCTCAACAATAATCTCTTCCCTCTCCTACTCTCTTCCTGATACCCCCTGCAACCTCTCACTTTTCCTAACATTCCTCCTATGTAGCCCCCTGCACAACAGTGGCAACAAAATGCCTTGCTTAGGGTGACACGATTAAAAAAAAACAAAAAACAAATAACTCTATTTTCACATTATGTGCCCTAGAAATTCTTGGCGTCTCTTCCTGGTCTTAAGTATAAGGGTCATTTTTGCTTCCATCTTCTCTAAAGCTTCGTCGTTGCTCACATGCTTAGCATCCTTCTGTAGAACCACATTCCTTTTGCTGTAAGTCTGTTATTGATGTTAATTATAAGTGTCCTTACTGTTTCTATTTTCTCTAGAATATCGTCGTCGCTTACATGCTCAGTCCATGTCATTCTCAGCATTCTTCTGTAGAACCGCATTATTTTTGTATCAAGTCCCTTCCTGATGTTAATTATAAGTGCCCTTATTGTTTCTATTTTTTCTAAAACGTCGTCATTGCCCACATGCTCAGTACATGTTATTCTCATCATCCTTCTGTAGAACCGCATTCTTTTTGCCTCAAGTCTATTCTTGATGTTGATTATAAGTGTCCTTACTGTTTCTATTTTCCAGCATTAGGTTGCCATTAACTTCTGCACTAGAGGGGTTGCCAACCAAGGCTATAGAACCCAATCTATTCTATTATTTTGGCCCATAGCTGGAAAGAAGAGACGGATCAGTACCTTTTGCAAGGGTATTTGCGCGGAAGTGAATGCAACGAATTCAACTGGAATTCGAACATCGTATATCGTACTGGGTAAAAAAATCAAATGAAAACAAAAAAGAATGAAAGACTTTGTCATACCTAGATCACTTAAAATTTAAATATGGATAACTTATCTGCCCCAGATATGTTTTAAATAGCATGGTAAACAGGGTCCTAACTGATCTTCATCGCCAATTTGTATTGGCCGGTTTGTTCCAGAAGTAAGACATGGAACAAGAAGGTATGTTCAAAACAGTAACTTATTTATAAACTTATTTATAAATGGAACTTTGTCTGTGTATGTGTGTATGTATGTGTGAGTGTGTGTATGTATGTGTGTCCGTTACCTATAAACTCCGAAACGGCTGAACCGATTTTCTTGAAAATTTACACAGTCGTACTATAAACGTCTGCGAGTGTTCTTAGCTAGGTTTTGTGTCGAGGTACCCCCGACGAATATCGAAAATCGATAATCGAAAAATTAGGGTTATAGAAGGAGTGGTCCGATTTTAATCAAATTTGATACACTCATAGACAAAGACATAAGAAACGATATTCAGAAGTTTCAAGGTTGCAGTTCTTACAATAGTGCAGAACATCGATAATACATATATATAAACTTTGCTCAGAGGATTTATTTAGTCTTCAAAATTCACTTTACGACTAAAAAACTTATTTGATATTGATACCAGGAAATCAAAATTTGACTTACATCCATTCATTTTTATTTCTGTCTGCTGTTTCGCTTTAACTGGAAACAACTATTGTTTTTAGTCTTTCGTGCCAATGTCCAAAGAGTCTGAGCTCCAGGATCATGGATTAGTTTTAAAGCTTTCATTACACCCGAGCAACGCCGGTCTATACTGCTAGTCCTTGGATAAAAGCATGTAGCTTTTGGCATTTTTGACGGTTTAGCTTCAAAATGTCATTTCTCAAATGTGATTTTTTAATCAACTTTGAAGTGGCGATGTGAACATGTAATCTGGGCTTAAATTAATGAACGGTTCTTGCAAGTCCTCTTAACCCATTAATGACAACCATCAGAAATTGTATCCTTAAATAAGTCCGTTTTAAAGACATAATTGAAGAGTTTATGTTACTAATGACCCAAATAATTGTTTACAAGCCAGATATTTAAAAGAATATATTTTTGGCACTAAATAACTGACAGTGTTGATATGCCGTTAAGACAGACCAATCATTATTTCACAAGATTTACCTAATTTCGGATCTGCTAAAATCAATATTTCTGTCGGTAATGAACTCGTACCCGAATTTTGATTGAACCTTGCATCATGACTGCAGAGTACCCAGAATTAAAGTGTCTTTTCCTATTAAAACAAGGATGGGTAGGCAAATCGAATCGACTTATTTAAACTGTTTACACTCGGATGATTGTCCTCCTTATTGTTGAGTTGTGCGGTAATAAATACGAACAACAGAAAATTATATTAAAAAATGTATTACGGAAGAAAATAGTATTTACAAAGTAGGGTTAGTAATCATACAGGAAACAAGGTATTAATTCGTCCGATGTAGAGTCCGATTATAATCACTTCCGGTTGACTACCGGAAGTATCCGACTGACTTGTTAGCACAGTTCCAATCACTCTAGCACTGGTATATCGCTACTGTGACATTACCGCCAACTATATTTAGTTGTCGCTCCCACTAAGAGCAACATGTGGCACATGGTCAGTTATAAGTGGGGTTTCCGGGCTATATGGCCCGGCCAAAAAATGTCTGTCTATTTTTGCCCAGTCGTGATTCTACCCTATTCTAAAAATAGACAGACATTTCTTGGCCATATAGCCGGGCCAAGAAATGTCTGTCTATTTTTGCCCAGTCGTGGTATTAAGAGGCAAATGGCAACTGACATTGCCGCCGACTGTATTTACTAGCCTTCCCACGCAAGGCTGGATGTGACACATGGTCATTTTATAGTGGGTATTCCAGGCCATGTAGCCGGGCCAAGAAATGTCTGTCTATTTTTGCCCAGTCGTGGTTCTACCCTTCGGCTGAACCACGACTGGGTTATTGCTCTCTGCTTCCGAGCAGAGAGCGCCCTATACCCGAAGGCAGAGAGCTGACAGTGTCGCAGTTGCAGAGGCAAATGCCAACTGACATTGCCGCCGACAACACCGAGGTCTTGACACTACCACTATTTCTAGTGCATGGAATAGTTCAATCATCATTAAAATAGTGGAGAGCACCCTAATACTTATTGTTGGTATTATTACAACGTTTCAAGATATATGTTCTGCGGCCTTCTTCAAATACATGAAGATCAGTGTAACCTTTGTTTTTTTTTAACCCTCTATGTAACATACGCTGGTGGATAATTATTGATTCACTCAAGATGTCTAGGAATATTTCATCTTGTCCCACGGGAGAATAGTCTGATGTTTTGCTTCGTTCTTTTTCTTGTTCTATGTGCCTTGTCCCTTCATGACGTAGGCGATCATGGCCTTTCACGTTTTCCTATCCCTGGTGGCTCTGAGCAAGCCTCCTCCTGTTACACCATCCAATCCTCGTTCCGTCATCCCCCTGATTAGGTCCTTCAAATATGTTACACATTGCTTTCCCCTGTCTTTTTTCCTTCTATCTGGCCTGTTAGTATCAGATTCTCCAAGCCCTTCTTCCTCATCGCATGTCCCAGGAACTTCAGCTGTCTCTTTCTGAAGCTCATTATTTATTTCCTTTTTGTTTACATCATTTCCAAGACCTCATCATTGCTCACATGCTCGATTCATGATATTCGCAGCATCCTTCTGTTGAACCAAGTTTCAGTTGCTTCAAGTTTTTCCTTCATCTTTGGTGATATTGTCCAGCATTCACTGCCATATTGAAGGACGGACAGCACGTAGCAATCCAGTATTTTTTCCTAGTTTCTAGCAAAATTGTCCTGTTTCTTAATACTCCTCTCAGCTCCTGGAATGCATCCTTGTGCTTTTGGATCTCAGGAATATAAATGTATAGAAACTGCTGTGACCACAAAGTGAGGGATCAGTTTATATATTGATTGTAGTATGGAACTGATCCCCCACTTTATGTCCAGTATTCTTCTATAGAACCACATTTCAGTTGCTTCAAGTTTATCCTTCATCTTTGATGATATTGCCTAGCAATCACTGCCATATTGAAGGACGGACAGCACGTAGCAATCCAGTACTCTTTTTTGGTTTTTAGTGAAATTGTCCTGTTTCTTCAGAATGCTAAGTGTCAGTTCAATCCGCAGCCTTTCTTTCTTTCTAACTTGTAGGCTTCTTTCTTTTATTCTTTCAGATTTATTCTTTCTCTCAGTGCAATGAATTGAAAAAATAATTTATAAAAGTGCTCAATATTAAAAATAGAGCAATGATTATTTATTACTAATTATTACGTTAGAATATGTGAAAACTTCTAACTACTACAAAATCGTACATTTTGCTTCGACATTGAAATAACAATGTGACGCCAGCGAAAAGAAAGGAACACAAACACTGATGAAAATGTTATAAACTTGTATTTAGAGGAAAAGAGAGAAAAGAAGAAAGGATAGCCTCTTGTAAACAGTCGGGTTTGCGGAACTCATCTGAAAGATGCGTCCTTTTAGCAGTTTATATTTCTTGTGTCGTTATGGCTGGGTTGAAGAAATAGAGCCATGACTTCTGTGCTTCAGTTGCTGTCAAATCCCCTCAGAATCCTGGGTCTAGATGACGGAGAGCAGACGAGGACGTCTTTTCTGTAAGGTCCCAACAAGCAAAAGAGGAAGGGAGTTTGTAAAACCAGCTCACGTGGTGGTCGGGGGTTGTTGAAAATCTAAAAAGGTAGCCCGTGATTGGTTGTTTTTCATCTAATCACGGGGCACCCGGTTGGCGAATCTGTAAAAATGTCTATATATGAGCGTGTGCGTTTGTGTGCTTGTTTTTAAGGATATATTGTGATAGACGAACGAGACACGATTGAAGGAAATATATTTGTGCATAAAATTAAAGACTTTCATGGGAAAAGCAAATGCAATATTACGTTAAATGCTACTCCGAATGAATCCAACTGAACTTTTTAAAGATGAAACAAAAGTAACTTAACAACAAGCATTTTTATAAAAGAAAAATTATTGACATCTTTAATTCCTAGACAGTAGTGTATTCCTCTATATGATGGTCTTCTGTTAAGTGTTCTTGTAATTCTTTCACGAAGATATTAGATTCATTTTCTTTCAGTTTTCTTGAAAAGCATCCACTAATTTTGGCTGATTTTAGAACTCCTTTCTTTCACTGTCATTTATTTCTTTATGATGACGATATTCTTCAAATATGAAAGCGTCCTTCAAATATAAAAGCTAAGTAAGCAAAATAACAATCTTAGTTTTAGATCTTAAAATGCGTTTTGGAGAAGCGAGTTTGAATGTAATTTTCAATTTTCTCTTCTTGAGTAAATTCCCAGCTCTTCAGGAAAATGCAGACACACCAAACTTGGATTATTATATGTTAAATGGTGACTGTAATACACTTGCTCCTCTGGGCAAGATTTATAAAAAATTAAGTTTGAAAAAAATCAGGATTTTTGTACTCAGTTATAAAAGATCTATTTGTCTGCTTATTTACTAATTACATTTTTTAGCAGAAAGGATCATAATTCGTTACGAGCAAAAGTTATCTTAATAATAAATACCAAATTGAAAGAAAGAAATGAATCGGTTTTATAGGAAATAGATTAAATATACCAGCAAGATAAATGCGGATTTTCTGGTATTTTTAACGATGCCCTTAATCAATGGTGTCTCGTTCTATCTCCGCTAGTCGGCGCTTTCATTAAACCGAAACGAATAAAGACGATCGCAGGAGAAAAGAGCACGTCCAGGTATAAAATCGCAATCCGGCTTCAATTTCACCGTCTCGTTTTCATTTCGATTTTACAATCTAAGAAATAATTACGTTTCCTTGAGGCCAATTTTATTGGAAGGAAAAATTAAATAAAACATTGAGACGACTGTGAATCATGTGATAAAGTTTGGGCGACTTTTCGGCCATGTTCGGTGATATAGATGAATTTGTAGTTAGATGCTTAAGTGTCACTGACTAAGTTTATTAGAAATACTTCTCGATGTTGTTATGTAGACATGGTGTTTTGAAATCGGGTAAATGAAGTCGCGAAATTGTTTCGTCATTAGAGAACCACGAGCTTTTTGAATGGCTTTGAACTCACATGTAATCTTTTGAAATCTCGCGTTTAAACAGATCAAGAAAGTGAAGACAAATGTAATCGCTCTGTATTGATTGAGAAGGCAAGGGTGAAGAGTAGATCTTTTTTGGAGTTCCTTTTAGGCTGTTCGGAAAGAATTACCTTTTACCAGAAAGTATATAAAATAAATTTTATTTTCTAGAATTAACCCTCTAGGGCAATTCGTATAATATTTGATACAGTATGAAAACAAGCCTTAAAAGAAATATTTTCCTGAAAAATTTTTTAAGAGAAATATTTTATAAATTTCAAATGAAAGCAGTACTGACTGCTCAATCAATGAATACCAAATGTTTCCTTATAGGGAAATACCAAATGTTTCCTTATAGGGAAATACTGTATCAAATATGATACGAATGGCCCTAGAGGGTTAAATCACTTTCAGGCACCCAAAAACAAACCTGGTTTCTATTCATCGATAGCAGGGGAAAAGATGACACGCAGGTTTGATATCGCAATCCGGCTTCAATTTCAATATGTAGTTTTCATTTCGAATTTACTGTCCCAGTGATAATTACGTTTCATTAAGGCCAGTTTCAATGGAAGGAAAATTAAACATTAAAAATAACGATTGTGAAACTTGTAGTGAAGTTTCATAACTATTTGGATCACCTGTCGTCTATGTTCGGTGATAAACATAACACTGTAGGAAGCTAGTGGATACTGAGTGCAAAAGAATCTAAGAAAGGAGATGTTACCCAATATCTGAAGGTTCTTTTTACTGTGTATATGAGTGAGTATTATTGTATCTCTGGCACTAATAATAAATTCACTACATATATTAGTTTTGCTACAACCACGCTCCTCCGTAGACGTACGTGCCACCTTTCTGATCAGAGTTCAATTAAGCAACATTTCTTAGAAAAACATAACCATGTATGTAATATTAAACAGATTTTAGTCGATAACACAATAATACTCACTTATACACACAGTAAAAAGAGACCTTCAGATATTGGAGGCCATCTACATTAAATCAAACAACCCACGCTTAATAAAATCTTATTTCAATCTAGTCAGAACACATTACATTGCATTTAGACATGGTTCTGTTAACATTTCGGTCTCTCACGCAGTGTGACTTCATAGAACCGCATCACAAATTTATGAACTGCGTCTGCTATTCGGTGTCGGTTATCGTTGCATAGCAATGTTTTATGTCAACAGAAGATAAAATCATGAATGTCTTTATGTTAACATTCTTGTAACCTCTCTGAAGATGGCTCATGTGAGCCGAAAGCTTAGAAGCAGCATAATAAAAAAATGTCCAAATGTTGAACAATTTTTGTCTTTAACTTTACCTGAAATTAAAGCCAAAATATAATGGTTAGAACGGCTCATAATTAAGCTTAATAGACATTCATTGTTATATTTAACGGTATATGTTTAAAAAATTATCTGCTGCTTCGATACACTAAATATATATATACTTGTGTGTGTGTATGTGTATGTGTGGGTGTATGCATCTACTCGATTTATCAATACAATATTCGTTGGGTTAATAAAAAGTTTCCGTTTTTCGTGATTGTGTCTATATGCAAGCAGACAGCCTGATAGATCAACTGTTAATTAAATATGGAAAGAACAATGGCATATATTTGTATATTTCAAAGACAAAAATTGTGAATCTATTATTATTGACGTGAATATCCGTTTTATCCTATGCCAAAAAAGAATTTGCTATTCTTTGAATGTTTAATTAGCAAAATCTCAAGTAAAGTTCAATTGGTTGACGGGATGTCAAGCAGGTTTTGAAGCATTATCAGTAGTTCTTCAGTCAGAGAGAGTATATATATATATATATATATATATATATATATATAATTCCAGATGAAGAAGTCTCAAGGTTTTATTATTTTGAGTGCCCTGGCATTTATTTTATAATGGACAGTGCTCAATATAATGAGTATTATAGAGCTTAATATAATTATATAGTTATGAATTAATTGTACATTGCGACACGGAAATTTCTATGTTTCGAGATAGATTCTCATCATCAGGCAATGTTGATATTAGTTGCGCAGATGATTTACATTTAAATGACAAAAACCTTTGGTTTGCTGTGTATGTATGTGAGAAGATATAAAATTTATATGTGTGTTTCTTTTGGCTAATCAGAATGGAAATTTATATATATATATATATATATATATATATATATATATAAGACAAAAAGAAAACTTAACCACTTTAAAGATAAATTTTTAGTTATATCTGAAATTCTACAGACACACACATATATGCGTGTGCGCGTTTGTGTGCGGGGAGTGTTGGTGTGTGTTGAGGCATCACTTTCTCATTTTTGAACTTATGGTCAAAGACTAATGAAAATTGATTCAGACTTTGCTATATATATATATATATATATATATATATATATATATATATATATATTGTTCAATTACTTAGTTTTGGTCATAATAAAATTAGACCAGTGCACATTTGTATTGAAAGTCTTCAATATTGTAGCACTTTTGAATATTTTCCATTTGTAAACGTTTTTCACTAACTCTTATTCAAAATCGCCTGAAGACACCTCTCATGGTAGAAACCTAGGTCGCGTTATAACTCGTTTACAAATGGAATATATATATATATATATATATATATATATATATATATATATATATGCAGGTTTGAAAAATGACAGACGAGTTACAGGTAAACAGTTAAGTTTTTTATGTAATTTTTCATGTGATCTTATGGACATAAATTATATAAAAATTAGCTAAATGTTTTGTTTATCCGATCGCTTCCGGCTATACGTTTAGCCATTTCCGAAGATGTATGCCATTTTACGTAAAACAGAATGTAAGTGGTGTTATGTATAATATGGTGGATTGGTATGTGTTATGTACCGAACATGGTAAGCATTTTGTTAACGTGTTCGTAGTTGATGTTATGGAATGTTGTATTTTTCGTTTTTATTAATTAGGCCTCCATTATTTTTAATCATTTTTTCCACGTAGATTATGCTATGATATTTGAGTTACCAACGAATATGTTCCGGATAGGCTTCGGTAGGTCTCCGTGTGTGTTAAAATGAGATCGAATTTAGCTCCGTCGAGAGAGATGTAGTGTGAGTCTTCGAGTCAGTTTCGTAATGGTATGGCCGAAAAACGAAAAACCCAACACTTAATAATATCAACTACCAACACGTAAACAACTGTGTTCGGTACACAACACATACTACTGCTTCATGTTATGCATAACACCACGTACAATCTGTTATACGTAAAATAAAATTTATCCTCGAAAGTGGCTAAAAATATAGCCGAAAGCGCTCGGGGAAACAAAACATTTGGAGAATTTATGTTCACCAAAAAGAAAAAAAAAAGGAAGAAATAAAAAAAAAAATCATATGCAAACCCTTGTGCAAATTTACTGAAACAACTGCTTTAGTTTCCTTTGTTTTACCATATGATCACTTTTCGACGCACTGAAGTGACAGGGTGTAATTGATTTCTATTTTTCTTTCAGATTTTATGGTGTATGATAGAATTTATTTGGTCTTGAAAAATATTGTTTCACCGTGATTACATCAGACTGTTATAATACCCAGACACTACTGTCTGAGTTTGTCGATTAGTTGTTCTACGGCCATTGTCTGAGATGGACATTACTCCAATTATAACCTTGCAAGAACGTACCAGCAAGCCTTACAGAGAGGTCAAGAATGTTGTTGGTGCCACCTTTTTAATTGTTGTTCGTGTCATCATGGCGAAGAAAGAAACTGGATTCATCAGTCCAAAACATAAAAAAATAATTGACCAGAAGAGAAAAACAACGCCAAGTGACGACGTCTACGTGATTATGGAGAGTGTGAAAGATCCTAAAAATGCATTATTTGTTTTGTTTTTTGTTGTTATTTTTTTTATTAATTTGCACAAAGGATGTGCATATATATATATATATATATATATATATATATATATATATATATATATAATTTAAAAAGGTTTGTCACACAGCTGATTGATGACAGCATCAGCATCCTGAACGTTTCGTAGACATGTTTCGTTCACTTTTTACTAGAAACTGTCTACGAAACTCTGGAGTCGAAATGCTGAAGGGAACATCAGTCAGTTCAGTGACAACCATTTTACTCATATTAATTCTATTAAAGCCTTTGATATCGTGCACTTAATTACAAAGACTACTTACCTTAAATGTATTTTTCTTAATATCTTATTGACAGCAGATTTTTACTTCATACTATCTGCGATATATATATATATATATATATATATATACGTGTTTAAACTCGAATAGAACAGAGTGGTGTAAATACGAAACTTATTAATTAGGCCACCTGAGTGTTTAAAAAAATGATGTATATTTTAGCATTTATTGCCAAGTGAATAATTGTAAATGAAAATACAATGGTTCTTTTGTTAATACTGCATCAATGGAATTTATAAATATTTAATAAGTACCTATATTGCAGTTTCATCAATGAAATAATGAAGAAAATTTAGGGTGATTCGGACGAGTTCATCTTTCTTTCCTTGCCTTCTAAAATTTTGCAAAGTAATAACAAAAGAACCATTCTATTTTCATTTGGCAATAAATACTGAAACTAGTATTAAATACATCATTTCTTTTAAATAACATCTGGGGTTGTCTAATAATTATGGCCGGTAGTGTAAGTCCATAGATAAATAGACAAATAGGTAGCCAGAGTAAGTATGTTTCGGGGGAGGTCGGAAGCTTCGTTATTATGCAGGGATTAACAACGGTTAGTGAAATCAATTCAATCCGCTCTAGGGTATCTTATACATTTGTCCTTGTAACAAAACGAAACTAAGCTTAGTAATAAAAAAATATAGGTTATTCAGGTTGTCTAGAACTTTTTTGACTGATGTTCGTGTACTTAGCTCTTTCTTTTTTAAAACCATTTTTCCTTCCTCGTAGATACATGGAAGGTTTCCCGACACGAGTATCGTTATTACCTCTTAAATATATATATATAAACCCTTGTGCAAATTTACTGAAACACCTTGTCTGTCATTTTTAATGAAACATGCATAAAAAAGAGATAACTGCCCAAATCTAAACAAATATATATATATATATATATAAAGATATATATATATATATATATATATATATATATATATATATATATATATACACGTACATATTAAATATTTTTCTGTTGAAATAAAACTGTGCTCAGTGTAATATAACAGAGCTAATATATATATATATATATATATATATATATATATATATCATTTATTCATGTCTTGTCAAGTGATGTGATAGTTCTTATGACTCATTTAAGAACTATCATATCACTTGACGAGACACAAAAGTGTTGAAACAAAATGGCTACTTTTGTAGTGATATTGTAACATATCCATATTATAATTTATGAATAAATAATATTATCAGCTCTACTTTTGTATTGAGCACCTTTTTAAAAATAGTGTTTCTTTGGACAAGGAATATTATTTCAACAATACTTATATATATATATATATATATATATATATATATATATATATATATATATATAAATGGAACTTTGTCTTTGTATGTGTGTCTGAGTGTGTGTCCCCGTTACCTATAGACTCCGAAACGGCTGAACCGATTTCTTTAAAATTTACACAGTTGTACAATAAGTGTCGACGAGTATTCTAAGCAAGGTTTTTGTGTCGAGGTACCCCCGATAAATATCGAAAATCGATAATCGAAAAGATCGGGTTATAGAAGGAGTGGTCCGATTTTAATCAAATTTGATGCATTCATAGACAAAGACATAAGAAACGATATTAAGAAGTTTCAAGGTTGCAGTTGTTACAATACTGCAGAAAATTGATAATATCCCCGATATCGAAAATTGATACCCCCGATATTCCATCGAATCTGATCAAAAACCCATATTGCGCCATCAATATGGCTCATTTTCTCCAATTATATTCCCGATGGGTACGATAAGTTTTCATGGGCTTACTTACGTTAGTTTATCCTTGGATGATTTATCTGACTCCGATATTAGAAATCGAGACCCCGATATCCTACCGGGTCTGATCAAAATCAGGTTTTCAACCCTTTTATTTTAGTTTTACCTTCGGGTTTGGCTCTATATAGATGTAATTGTAGTTTTTAGTCTCAGCCATGACACTATTTACTCAGATGACTTATTTCACCTTCAAAATTCAGTTTACAACGAAAAAAACTTATTTGATATAAATAACAGGAAATCAAAATTTGACTTACATCCATTTATTTTTCTTTCAGTCAAGGGTTTCGCTTTAACTGCAAACAACTATTGATCTTTAGTCTTTCGTGCCAACGTCCAAAGAGTCTGAGCTCCAGGGCCATGGATTAGTTTTAAAGCTTTTATTTATCTTTCAGTCAAGGGTTTCGCTTTAACTGCAAACAACTATTGATCTTTAGTCTTTCGTGCCAACGTCCAAAGAGTCTGAGCTCCAGGGCCATGGATTAGTTTTAAAGCTTTCATTACACCCGAGCAACGCCGGGCTATACTGCTAGTTTATATATATACATATATATATAGTTATGTGAATTTACAAATATACATATGAGAATACGCAAATGTATAAAAATATCTAGGTTTTAATAAAACAATGTTCTTCGTAGTATAAATGTAACTATTAAATATTAATAAATATAGATATTATCCTACGTCAGTTGCACAACTCGGAGTTTCATGCGTTACTCAACTATCAGGTGTATATTAAGAACTCAGAATTTAAGAGATTTGAATTTAAGTTCACTCGATGGGAGTTAAGTCTTATAATGTTAGGTTACTATTTTTTAAATTTATCAAGAGTAAAATTAAAATAGACGAAAACTACACGGAGATAAAAAGTTAATATTAAAATTTTAAAGTAAAATAGGAAGAATGTAAGAAGATGATATCTGAGGATCGTAATTCATAATTTTTAGCCTTAATATTTGCAGGGAAAAGAAAGAAAGAAAGACAGAAGGAAAGAAATAAAGAAAGAAAAGAGGAACGTACGGGAGAGAGAAAGAAGGAGGCAAATCTGTTTCATTTTAGGATCTAAGAATTTCAATAAATGCTTTTTTCTATGGCGGCATGTAGTCATTAATTCGCTTTTTTGTTCTTTACTTTTTTGTACTTTACTTCTTTTATGTACCATGTCCTTGCAGGCCGTAGACGATCATAGCTCTCCACGCGTCCCTATCCCTGGTGACTTTTAGCACGCTTTCTCCTGTAACACCACCCAAACCTCGTTCCATCATCCACCTGATCGAAGTTGAAGAAAACGTTTCGCCGAAGCTTCACAACAAATTGGCGACAAAGATCCACAAGACGGCCTTCTTCTTCTTCTTCCTGCTCCTTGTTTCCCTTGATATATGTCTTCTTGACATTTTTCCCAAACCCTGTTGTGCTGTCCATTTCTTTATTCCCATAAAGAATGTCACGGGCTGTTTACCCCTTTCTGTTTTTCCCCTTTGTGAGTATCAGATTCTCTAAGCCCTTCTTCCTTATTGCGACCCCCCGAGACACTTCAACTGTCTTTTATTGATGTTAAAAGTATAAGTTTTCTCTTCGTTTCCACTATCTCCGAAACCTAGTCGTTGCTCAGATGTTCAGTTCATGGTATACTCAGCATCCTTCTGTAGAACCTCATTTTTTTTGTTTCGAGTCTCTCCTTCATCTTTGAGAAGATCGTCTAGCATCCACTGTGAAATAGAAGGACAGACATCGCATAACAGTCCAATACTCCTTTCTTTGTTTCCAGCGAAATTTTCCTGTCTTTCAGGGAACCGAGTTCGAATTCCAGTTGAATTCGTTGCGTTCACTTACGCCCAAACAGCTTTCGGAAAGGTATTAATCTGTTTCTTCCCTCCAGTTATGGGTTAAATAATAGGACAGATTGTGTTCTATAGCCTTGGCTGTCAACCAGTCTACCGTAGAAAGAAATAGCAGCCTACTGCGGGATAATCTTCTGCCCAGTCAGTCATATCTCTTTCGAGACATAATCGCCTAAAGTGTGTATCACCTATGGCACTTAACTGACTGACTGAATATAATAGTTGGAATTATGATTAAGGGTTTTGCTGGTCATAAAGTGGGGGATCGTTTTATATGGTTATGAAGTAATAAACTGATCCCCCACTAATTACTAAGTGATTATATAATACATCTTTTCTCCGTCTAGCTATGAGTCAAATAACAGGTCAGATTGGGTTCTATAGCCCTGGCTGTCAACTAGTCTACCGTAGAAAGAAATAACAACCTACTGCGGGATAATCTTCTGCCCAGTCAGTCATGTCTCTTTCGAGACATGATCGCTCAAAGTGTGTATCACGTATGGCACTTGACTGATTGACTCAAGATTCTACTGTTTTGGGAATGCGTTTTGGCCATGTCATTGCGTCTTCGGATATCAATGTCGCACTTTCCGTCCTCTCTTAGAACACTTCCCAGGTATTTCAATTTCTGTACCAGTTAAACAATTCACTAAGATGAAAATATAGGTGCGATGGGTAAATTGCCGTCCGAATGAAGCAAAACTGAAAACAATATTGACCTCTCATTTTAATAAAATATGTTAACGTAAATTACACAGAAATATCTTTAAATAAAAGAGAGTAAAACTATTCAATAAAATCGCAATTGGCATCAGACGAAATCGGAATCACCTGCAATTCTTCTGACCGGTTTACTTGTTTAAGTTGGTGACTGATGTCATACTCCTTGCATCTTTGATGTTAGAAAGAGTTATGTTGAATTTACTCAAAGACGGGCTGGAGACAAGTTTTCTGAGAAAACCGGGTCATTAAATTGACTTAAAAGAAAAAAAGAATATATTTATTCTGTTCTTAAGGATGCGTGAGAAATCGTATTGTTACAATAAGAAGTTGTGGAGAGTCATTACCTCCTAAATTTATTGTTCTATATAGAAAGACCTGAAAATATCAAAGTATAAAGAGCAGCTCAGAAATAGAATCAATCTACTGTTATTTAGTTTGGTTCAAAACCTACAAATTTCCTATTGCTTTCATTTCACTTGGAAAGCAATCATACATTTCATCATTGGATTCGATATTGCGATCAAAGTGAACGCCAACCTCAGTCCCATCCACTGCGTTACTGATACTGCATTTCTTAAATGAGTTAATCATTATATCACGTTTGATGTATTTCCGGCGAATTCTTCGCCCATAAGCACGTTCCAGACAGTTGAATATCCAATGAAAACTGAAACACTGATTAGGCGATTATCAAAGATAATTGCCTTAGTTTGATTGTTGTTATTATTACTTAGAATTTTAAAAAAAAGTTTGCTTAACTAGCCACCCACTTTTATTAAATATTCGTTAAATGAAGGGTTCCCAAACATTTTGTCTACGTAACATTATCGGATTGAAAATTAGCGACTAGATCCCACCCTTTTACTGTGAAACCAATAAGATGTAAACGCAAATTCTATTCCAGCAGCTTCTATTCTCGTACTTCCCGCCTGTGGAATTAACTCTCATTTACTTGCTTCCCCAACAGCTACAAGCTCTCCAAGAATTTAAATGTAAAGTCAATAGTCATCTTCTATCTCACTGACTTGCATCCTCTCTCTCATGCTCCTTTCTCCGTTCACTCCACTCTCATCAGTATTTTCATCCTTACACCCCCTATAACATGTCCCCTTTTCTCATAACTTTCCTCCTATGTAAGCCCCTGCGCACCAGTGGCAGTAAAAATGCCTTGCTTGGGGCGATATGATTGTAAAAGAAAATAGATAGATAGATAGATAGATAGAGTTCCCTTCCGTTTTCTTGCTTCCCCAACAGCTACAATCTCCAAGAATTTAAATGTAAAGTCAATAGTCATATCTATCTCACTGACTTGCATCCTCTCTCTCATGCTCCTTTCTCCGTTCACTCCACTCTCATCAGTATTTTCATCCTTACACCCCCTATAACATGTCCCCTTTTCTCATAACTTTCCTCCTATGTAAGCCCCTGCGCACCAGTGGCAAATAAAAATGTACTTGCTTGGGGCGATATGATTGTAAAAGAAAATAGATAGATAGATAGATAGATAGAGTTCCCTTCCGTTTTTCTTGCTTCCCCAACAGCTACAATCTCCAAGAATTTAAATGTAAAGTCAATAGTCATCTTCTATCTCACTGACTTGCATCCTCTCTCTCATGCTCCTTTCTCCACCACTCCACTCTCATCAGTATTTTCATCCTTACACCCCCTATAACATGTCCCCTTTTCTCATAACTTTCCTCCTATATAAGCCCCTGCGCACCAGTGGCAGTAAAAATGCCTTGCTTGGGGCGATATGATTGTAAAAGAAAATAGATAGATAGATAGATAGATAGAGTTCCCTTCCGTTTTCTTGCTTCCCCAACAGCTACAATCTTTCCAAGAATTTAAATGTAAAGTCAATAGTCATCTTCTATCTCACTGACTTGCATCCTCTCTCTCATGCTCCTTTCTCCGTTCACTCCACTCTCATCAGTATTTTCATCCTTACACCCCCTATAACATGTCCCTTTTCTCATAACTTTCCTCCTATGTAAGCCCCTGCGCACCAGTGGCAGTAAAAATGCCTTGCTTGGGGCGATATGATTGTAAAAGAAAATAGATAGATAGATAGATAGATAGAGTTCCCTTCCGTTTTCTTGCTTCCCCAACAGCTACAATCTCCAAGAATTTAAATGTAAAGTCAATAGTCATCTTCTATCTCACTGACTTGCATCCTCTCTCTCATACTCCTTTCTCCGTTCACTCCACTCTCATCAGTATTTTCATCCTTACACCCCCCTATAACATGTCCCCTTTTCTCATAACTTTCCTCCTATAATAAGCCCCTGCGCACCAGTGGCAGTAAAAATGCCTTGCTTGGGGCGATATGATTGTAAAAGAAAATAGATAGATAGATAGATAGATAGATGAGTTCCCTTCCGTTTTCTTGCTTCCCCAACAGCTACAATCTCCAAGAATTTAAATGTAAAGTCAATAGTCATCTTCTATCTCACTGACTTGCATCCTCTCTCTCATGCTCCTTTCTCCGTTCACTCCACTCTCATCAGTATTTTCATCCTTACACCCCCTATAACATGTCCCCTTTCTCATAACTTTCCTCCTATGTAAGCCCCTGCGCACCAGTCGTAATAAAAATGCCTTGCTTGGGGCGATATGATTGTAAAAGAAAATAGATAGATAGATAGATAGATAGAGTTCCCTTCCGTTTTCTTGCTTCCCCAACAGCTACAATCTCCAAGAATTTGTCTAAAGTCAATAGTCATCTTCTATCTCACTGACTTGCATCCTCTCTCTCATGCTCCTTTCTCCGTTCACTCCACTCTCATCAGTATTTTCATCCTTACACCCCCTATAACATGTCCCTTTTTCTCATAACTTTCCTCCTATGTAAGCCCCTGCGCACCAGTGGCAGTAAAAATGCCTTGCTTGGGGCGATATGATTGTAAAAGAAAATAGATAGATAGATAGATAGATGAGAGTTCCCTTCCGTTTTCTTGCTTCCCCAACAGCTACAATCTCCAAGAATTTAAATGTAAAGTCAATAGTCATCTTCTATCTCACTGACTTGCATCCTCTCTCTCATGCTCCTTTCTCCGTTCACTCCACTCTCATCAGTATTTTCATCCTTACACCCCCTATAACATGTCCCCTTTTCTCATAACTTTCCTCCTATGTAAGCCCCTGCGCAGTGGCAGTAAAAATGCCTTGCTTGGGGCGATATGATTGTAAAAGAAAATAGATAGATAGATAGATAGATAGATAGATAGATAGATAGAGTTCCCTTCCGTTTCCTTGCTTCCCCAACAGCTACAATCTCCAAGAATTTAAATGTAAAGTCAATAGTCATCTTCTATCTCACTGACTTGCATCCTCTCTCTCATGCTCTAATCTAATTTCTGCAGTATTCTCATTCCTCTTCTACTCGCTTCCTGACACCTCCTTTATTCTGTCGCTCCTTCTCATAGTTTTCTCCTATGTAACCCCCTGCACAACAGTGGCAGTATGATACCTTGCTAGGGACAATAGAGTTATAAAAAATAGCACTTCATATATTTTTTAAATCATATCACCCCCAGCAAGGCGGTAACGCCACTGATGTGCCGGGGGCTACGTAAGAGTGAAAAGATTAGAGGAGAGAAAGCCGGAAACCACATCCTAAACAGGGAACAAGGGATGAGCCTCTACACCTGTTCAATAGACGTGGGTGGAGTGTGAACCGGGCGATAGTTTAGTCTCTCTATTCTAATTGAAAAAAAAAAAAAGAGAAAAGTGAAAAGATTGGAAAAGAGAAAACCGGAAACCACATCCTAAATAGGGAACAAGGGATGAGCCTCTACACCTATTCAATAGACGTGGGAGGAGTGTGAACCGGGCGATAGTTTAGTCTATCTACTCAAATATCTTAAGTGATAAAAAGTACATTTAAAACAGTGTGTGTGTGTGTGTGAGAGAGAGAGAGAGAGAGAGAGATGTCTGCGGATTTGAAGTCATAACATTATCATTGACAACTCTCTCCTCCAATTTCCGAACCCTGATTACGATATTCTTAATACTTCATATAATGCAAGCATAGCACAATGATTAAATTGGTCAATAAATATTTGTATTGGGACTCGTTTCATGCAATTATAAGTAATCCATAATAAGATGCTAAAATGTGAAATCTCATTTATTTTTGAGATACACATTTTTGAAACTAAATCTTTGATTGTGGTTCAACCATTGTGCCTCACCTGCTATATGTGAGTAGGAAGCTATTTTAATAGAACTCACATAAGTCAGATGATTTTCTATTAAGTCGAAACCTTAGAACCAGCATAATAAAAAATTATCCAAGACAATTTTTTTCTTTATTTTTACCAGTAATTAAAGACAAAATACAATGTTTAGAACGGTTCATGATTAAACATAAAAGACTTCCATTGTCTGTCACATTTAAAATATTATATATATATATATATATATATATATATATATATATATATATATATAATATTTTAAATGTGATTATATATATATATATATATATATATATATATAAAGGCAAGAATCTTGTATTCGAAATACTAAAATACGAAACGAAAAACTATATAATCTGAACATTTTTTAGGGGCTGACATGTCTTGGCACAAACGGAACATATCAGAAAGCAACCTGACTTCCTGTAGCAGTAGTACGAATAAAATGATTTTTTCAGTTTTCATTACAGTTAACTGTAATCAGAATCCACGTTTTGTTTTTATACTTTAAACCTACCAGTATATATTGTAGCATTTTAATCAAAACACGACATCATTTGTAGAGACAGATAGCTTACCGAATTTTCTTCCCGACACTCATAGGAATATCATGGATGATGTACTCTTTCACTTTAAGAAACAGAAAATTAATACCAAAATAAATAACCTGAAGGAGACTACGACCACAATTTAGAGGGGAATAGCCATTTTCAACATGTCATTTTAAAATATGCATTCTCAGCCCCTTTTAAACAAAGAATGTGGAAAAATTCTAAGCACAGAGCTTTGCCCTAATAAGGAAGAGGTTGGAGGATATTGGTTTTTATAAGGTTAAGCGAAAGGGGCTGAGAATGCATGTCTTAAAATGACATGTTGAAAAGGTCTATTTCCCTTCTAAATTTTATCTGAATTTACAGATAAATAAACAAATATCCGCTCCTTAAGTAAAATTAATATACATTGAGATTTCTATTGGATCAGTTTCAATATCTAAACGATATTACTAGGATCCTCCTGGATTATTTACCAATCTTATCCTGGATTTTTACCACCTATGTATATATATATATATATATATATATATATATATATATATATAGGCGGTAAATATATATATATTGTAAATTATACTTTAGAACATGTACAAATTAATTGGAGTAGATAGACCCAATTGGAGTAGATAGACTAAACTATCGCCTGGTTCACACTCCACCCATGTCTATTGAACAGATGTAGAGGCTCAGCCCTTGTTTCCTGTTTAGGATGTGGTTTCCGGCTTTCTCTTTTCCAATCTTCTCACTTTGGTTTCTTTTTTTTCAATTGGAGTAGATAGGTCTATCTATCGCCCGGTTCACACTCCACCCATGTCTATTGAACAGGTGTAGAGGCTCATCCCTTGTTTCCTGATTAGGATGTGGTTTCCGGCTTTCTCTTTTCCAATCTTCTCACTTTGGTTTCTTTTTTTTCAATTGGAGTAGATAGGTCTATCTATCGCCCAGTTCACACTCCACCCATGTCTATTGAACAGGTGTAGAGGCTCATCCATTGTTCCCTGTTTAGGATGTGGTTTCCGGCTTTCTCTTTTCCAATCTTCTCACTTTGGTTTCTTTTTTTTTTCAATTGGAGTAGATAGATCTATCGCCCGGTTCACACTCCACCCATGTCTATTGAACAGGTGTAGAGGCTCATCCCTTGTTCTTTGTTTAGAATGTGGTTTTCGGCTTTCTTTTTTCCAATCTTTTCACTTTTATGTAGTCCCCTGCACATCAGCGGCATTACCGCCTTCGGGGTGATATGATTAAAAAAAAAAAAATCATCTACTACAAAGTGTACATTTTGTTTCGACATTGAAAGGACAATGTCTCAGGTAGTGTGAAAAGAGATGTAAAATTCATTACCTCATATCGGCGATTTATGTGTGAGAGATAATGGGGTAGAAAATGGTATATCAGAGTTGTAAGTTGCAAGTTAGAATTTGAACAAAAGGAGGGAAAACATGAGGGGAGAGATAATTAATGGATATGCTGAAACTTTTAGAGACAGATTTAACAGCAAATGATAAAGTATGGTCCTTTACAGCCTTTATAGCCAGTCATTTGGGTTTAACAAAGAGAAAAAGAGAATAAAATAAGGAAATTTATATGGGGTGGGAGGGAGGAAGAGAGGATGGGCTAAAAAGGGTTGAGGAATTTCTATTTGGTAAACATATCTGTATTAGTGAAGTATACAGCAAAAATATTTTTGTATTTAGATTTAGTTTTTATATTTAATATATTTTTATATTCAATACATTTTTATATTTAATACATTTTTATATTTCATACATTTTTATATTTAATACATTTAATATATTTTTATATTTAATACATTTTTATATTTAATATATTTTTTATATGTAATATATTTTTATATTTAATATATTTTTATATTTAATACATTTTTATATTTAATACATTTTTATATTTAATACATTTTTATATTTAATACATTTTTATATTTAACCTTAATTTAAAATTTAAACTATAATTTATATTAAATATTTGTACATGTTCTAAACTATAATTTATAATATATATATATATATATATATATATATAACTCTATTTGTATATTAAGCACAGTTTTAAATTAATGTTTTGAAAGTTGTTAATATTTTCTTCGTTCCTTATTCACTTAAATATATATATATATTGTTAAATACAAGATACAATGAATGTCTATTATGATTAATCATGAGCCGTTGTAAACATCGTATTTTTGCTTTAATTTCAGTTGAAAATAAAGACAAAAATTCTCCAACATTTGGATAATTTCTTATTAAGTTGGTTCTAAGCTTTCAGCTCACATGGGCCATCTTCAGAGAGGTTACAAGGACGTTAACACAAAAACACCCACCATCAGCGACGATTTTATCTTGTGTTGAGATAAAACTCCGCTAAGCAACGGTAACAGTTACCAAAAATAGCAAACGCAGTTCGCAAATTTGTAATGCGGTTCTATGACATCACACCGCGTGAGAGCTCGAAATGATAACAGAACCATATATTTAAATGCAATGTAATGTGTTATGACCAGATTTAAACGTGATTTTATTAAGTGTGGATCGTTTGGATTTAATGTAGATGGTCTCCAATATCTGAAGGTACTTTTTACTGTGTGTATGAGTGAGGATTATTGTATTGTTGACTAAAATCTGTCTGATATTACATACATGGTTATGTTTTTCTGAGAAATGTTGTTTAATTGTACTCTGATCAGAAAGGTGACAGGTAAGTCTACGGGAGAGCGTGATTGTAGTAACACCAATATATGTAGTGGGTTTATATTGGCAATATCATTCCCATGTCTCTGTAATCAATAAAACGGGTTGCCTATTAAGCAACTGAATGGAATTCGATGCATTCATTACGCACAAATACCTTTGGAAAAGTTATTAATCCTTCTCTTCCCTTCAATTATGGGTTAAATAACAGGATAGATTGTGTTCTATAGCCTTGGCTGGCAACCAGTCTACCGCAGAAAGTAATGGAAACTTAATGCGGGATGATTTTCTGCCCAGTCAGTCATGTCTCTTTCGAGACATGATCGCCCATGTGTGTATCACATATAGCACTTAATTGACTGATTTAGCAACTGGAGTGGTGATATTTAGTACCTAAAATAGTAGTCGACGTCAGGCGTTTCGGTCCGAGAAAGAACTTCCTCGGGCACATAATAACGTTGTATATGTATAAAAGATGATACAAAGAAAATCAAGAAACAAAAACGGTTGTTATAGTTTCCATCGAAGTATTAAAGACAAATATGATCGTCCTTTAATTTTTTACTCCCAAAACACAAATATGAGCAAAGTGTGGGGTAATTTAGGTAATTTTTAAAAATGGCCCCAAAAGTTGTTTTGTACCTTGAACAATATAAAATTCGGTTAATATATGGTTAAAAAAAAGAAACATGTTTTTTTTTATATGAAACTTTAAATAACAAAAAGAAAAACAAATATTATTAAAACCAGAGCTATGTCAATACTGTTATTTAATCCATATATGGGAGAGAGGAGAGAGGCTCGTGCTGCTTCAGAGGATATTAACAATTCTGAGCAATTATCCATTACACCACCAGTACAACTAAGCTTATTCCCAACGATGATTGTACAGGAACCGGTGTTTTAATATGATATGGTCCTAAGTCAAGAAAAGAGAGCATTTTGGTACAAGTTTTACTAATGCCTTGGGGAGAACAGGTGAATTTGTACCTTTCACAAGGGTATTTGCCCTCAAGAAAATATAACAAATTCAACATGAATGGGAACTTCTCTCTTTTATTAAAAATTCCGAGTCAGTATCCACCCCACCGGACGCCCATCCAAGCTTACAGCACCTGTTATTCTCAAGTGGTCACCCATCTAGCTACTGACTAGTATCGACGTTCCTTAACAACGATGACCTTACATCCACCGCTGTTTCAATATAATGGGATCCTAAGCCTAAGAAAGCGATAATTTTTGTACAGAAATCGTAAAGTGTTGTTAGGGTCAGTATGACGCCATCTTCTTCTTCTTCTTCTTCTTCTTCTATATGCCTTGTCCTTTCAGGACGTAGGCGAACATGACTTTCCACGTCTCTCTAATCCTGGTGGCTCTTAACACACTTTGCCCTGTTATACCGCGCAACCCTCGTTCTGCCATCCACCCACACAGTCCAGTCGTGTACGTTACACGCTGTTTTCCCCCTGTCTCTGCACCCCTCTATTTGGCCTGTTAGTATCAGGTTCTTCAAGCCCTCATTCCTGATTGCATGTCCCAGAAACTTCAGCTGTCTCTCCCTGATGCACAGTATTAATTTTCTTTTCGTTTCCATCCTTTCCAAGACCTCATCATTGCTCACATGCTCAATCCATGATATAAACAGTATCCTTCTAATGATATCCGCAGTATCCTTCTGTAGAACCACATTTCAGTTGCTTCAAGCCTTTTCTTCATCTTTGATGATATTGTCCAGCATTCACTACCATATTGAAGAACTAACATCACATAGCAATCTAGTACTCTCTTCTTTGTTTCTAGTGAAAGTTTCCTGTGTCTTAATACTTTACTCAGGTTCTGGAACGCGTCCTTCGCCATGCCAATTCGCCTTTGGATCTCTGTGTTGCATTTTCTGTCTTCGGTTAGAACACTTCCTAGGTCTTTAAAGTTTTTTACCTGCCCAATTCTAGTATCCCCCACCTGTATTTGGCATCTTGGGCTGTTCCTTTTGCTGATGACCATGCATTCGGTTTTCTCGCAGTTTGTTTATAGTCCTTTTTTGTCACTGCCTTCAGCTAATTTCTGTAGGAGGTTTTGTAGTTTCCTTTCCGTGTCTGCAATCAAGACTGCATCAACTGCGTGCCTTATGTTGTTTAAATTGTGGCCTCCAAAGACGAATCCTGGCATAACATCTAGGGTCCTCAGAATAGTCTCGCTGTGCAAGTTGGATAGATCCGGAGAAAAGACCCACCCTTGTCTTAAGCCCCTTTATATCTTCGTATATCTGCTGAATTCGTTACCTGTCCGTATGCAGGCGGTTTGCTGCCAGTAGAGATTCTTGATTACTCTTAAGTCTTTCCCAAATATGTCGAGGTTGCTGAGCATTCCCATCAATTCTTTGTGGCGTATTTTGTCGAACGCCTTTGCATAGTCGATAAAACATGACGCCATCAGCGATCATAAAAACATCAATCAAAAATTACACTTCAAAGTTTTGTCTTTGATGGCGAGGTTTTTCTACAGCGATAAAGTTCATACTTTGTTTGGATCCCCCATTTGACTGGAAGCATATATCTCCCAAAGTCGAAATATTTCTTGCCACAAACGGATATTAAACATTACTCAAAGTATTTTCTTTATTTTTCTCTTTCCTCACTTGCTATTTATACGCGGTAATAAATACGACAGGAAAAGATAAAATATCTTTTTCACTATTTTTATATTTAGCCGCTAATTTGATTGGCTCCGTGGTTTTTCACAGTTCAACCTGATTCTATTTTGAAACAAAGATTTCATTACTTTTGCAGATATATACGATGTTTCAATCAAACTTAAATGACTGATATCTCACTTTAAAGAATGGATGTATTCCCATAACGGTCCGGGTCACATAACCTTGCCTAATAATAATATTCTAAATGGATTATTAATTTTTCTGTAGATTTTATTTTAAGAAAAAGAAAGTTCAGTCCAATCACTGAACAAGTATTCTGTATGAATAGCAAAAAATATTTTTAAACTTGTAAAATGAAATCTCAACAAAGACTGTTAAGAGAATTATATTTTAGCCAAACATTACACAAATTAAAGTAGAAATAAAAATAAACATTATCTTCTGCATTTTAGATATCAAAAATACTTTCTAGCGAAAAACAGCATCTGTAAAAATCGAAAAAAGAAACCTGTAAAAAAAAAAAACCAAGGGATGTTATTTTTTCTTTAAATTATTTTGTAGATTTCTTCAAGGAGAATTTGCAATCTTAATCCTCGGAATCGCTGTTAAGATTTTGCCTCTATTAGAGCAGACAAACAGGAAAGAAAATAAAAAGGCAAAAGGATTGTGGGAAGAAGATGAAAAATATGAGCAAGTAAACGAAATGATAAATTATAGTGCTAAATATAAATCTATTTTGGGGGAATATAAATGGCATCGTTTTATATAACGTCTCTCTATTTCGAAGAAAAAGTAAAAAAAAAAAAAATAACAAAGAATAACTCTACTGTCGTATTTAAAAGATTTCTATGCTGCAAAAATTCATTTTAATGCATTAAAACTGTTGTGGATTCCGGGTGAGGAACCGCACAAAATAATCAACAGCAAAAACAGATATGGAGATAGAAAAGTAGGTTATATTAGACCTAATTTACAAACCTGAATGCAGGTTAGTAATTCCAGGAATTCTATTAGTAAGAAATAAATATATACAAGTCTTGAAGTGAAGTCGTTGGAAATAGTATCCGAGTATATTGTTCTAGCTGAGTGGAGCTCAGAGATAGTCTGACTCTCTATCTCTGGGTAACTTTGGTATCAGTTCCGGTACTCTCCGATAACTCGCACGGATCTCTACGATGACTCTCGCTCTCAAATCTATGGCAGCAACTGTTCTCTCTATGGCAGAAGTATATATATACTCAGTCGAGTCCATTATCATATAAAAGGGGAGATCCCACAAAAAACCCAAAACGTATAATAATTTTTCCTTTCCTCTCGGTTAGTCTTTCCTCTTAGCACTCATTGTTAATGCTTCTGTTTCTAATTCTCCCATACACTGTAAACCATTGAATCTTAGTGGCATTACTACCTTGCGTAGGGTGATACTGATTAAAAATAATATATGTATTTTTTATCCATTCTGTAGTAGGAAAGGATAGTAAATCAAATTAAATTATTAAATCTATGAGTAATTTAGTCGTTTTAATGATCTATACAGATAAAATATTATTTACAACGCAGAATGTAACGAATCAGTTCTATCACCCCTTTTTGCACATAAGAATAGACTCGTCTAATGTGTACATATAAGTTTGCCTATACAGAGAACGGCAGTGATTTTCAGAGTTAAAGGTGGGTGACTCTTGCGCGTCTCTGTCGAGTGAAAGGTGCTGACCTAGAGTGGTTGTTTGATGCTGGTTAGGCATCAGGATATTGGGTGTGATGGGCACTACATGTGCACCCCTTCCCGGTTAGTTTAGAATAGGTTTTTGATTTTCTGTTTTTCGATCTAAAGTTAACTTAGCTAGGTTATGATTGCTCATTGGCCCCCTTTTCTTTTTGTCCCCTGTTTTCCTTTAGTTTAATCCCCCACCCCTTCCCACTTTACGTGTTCAACAATGTTAGTTCTCCGGTGGATGCGTGGCGTCTTTCGTTATCTTTCAAGTGTGCTTTTCGTCTTTGTTATAGTGTCTGAATGTGTGAGTGATTGTGAGAGTAATTGCTGATCGGATATATGGTATTATTATATTTCTAAAGCCACGCATTATATTTCGTCCGGGGAAGTGATTTTGCTGTCACTGTCTTAGAGTAGTGGGGGGCTTTTATTACTAATACTATTTTGTTTGGTTTCTTGTAAATATCGTACTTTCATTGTATAAAATCATTGGGGATATTTTAAAAATTGTTATTATCTGCCCATGCCCTCCACTGAAAAATATGTACATATGGGAGTTAAGTAGGACTTCATAGAGCAGCCGAAGTATTATGGTGGACGTGGTAAGAAAGGTAAGTAAAAATGTGGTATTATGGTGTCAGGATTATTATAAGTGTGTCAGGGTCGACGAAAGTGGATAGCTAAGTTAAACTAGGACAGATGATGACCAGCCTCCCCCATCCCCATTTTTGGCCTTGTGCCCTATTTGTACTTTTTGTACAATAAATAATGTGATTTTCAGAGTTGAGTTGAGTAGTTGTACTCTACTATTGACACTGTCAGCTGTCTGACAGCGATCTCTGCTTTCGAGCAGTGAGCACTAACCCAGTCGTGGTTCCGCCAAAGTGTAGAATCACGACTGGGAAAAGATAGACAGATATTTTTGGCATGGCTATATGGCTGGGAAGACTCACATTAAAAAGACCTTGTGTCACATTTCGCCTTAAGTTGAGTAGTTGTACTGCAGCTTAGTTGGTCAGTAAGAATATAGACTCATTACCCGGACATACTTCTTCACTACAAGTTTGTATATATTGATTCCTACTAACAGTATTCCTGAATTGACTAACCCGTGTTGCACTTTGTATAGCTTTTGTTCAATATAATTTATATTTTTATCTCCATATCTGTTATTGTTATTTATTATTTTGTGATTTTTTTTTTAACAAGAATCGACAACAAGAATTCTACAATGGGTAGCAGCTCGTTATAAAAAATCAGAGAGCTGTGTTCGAATTCAAGTCAAGATCATTGTAATTACTTCCGTGCATTTATTTTAAGGAATGGTGTAAATCAATATTTTTCTTCCCCACCATCTATGGATTAAATCGTGGCTCGAGGGCTATTGTTGTTTTTTTTTTCGTTTTATAAATATAATTAGATTAAGGTAATTTTTCTGAAACGATGACTAAACAAACAAAAATTAAGTCTACATTTTACGTAAAATAATGAACTACTTTGACAACATATTTTTTAAAAAGTTTTCTCCTTAAATTATCGTGAAGATTTATTATAAATATAAACAGAATATATTCTCTGAATTTATTTTTATTAGACATGTCTTTTATTAGCTATAGTAATAACTCTAGTATTAAATGTGTTATGACGAAGGGCCATAGAAAGCTAACACGGACTCGGATATAAGGTTGAATAGTATATTCTCGGGAAACATAGTAAAAAGGTAAACGCAAACTGGAGAGTACTTTCTCTCGCAGGCGTCCTGACTCACTCATTGACTCACTCTGTGGCTACTTACTCCCACTTAGAGTTGGTAGCCATATTATAAAGGTGTGGACAAGTCCATTTGTAGGTAAGTCCCTACAATAAAAAGTCTAATAAAACACCTTATAGAAAGCTACTCAAGTCTCAGTCAGTCAAGTTCCATACGTGATACACGTCTGGGCGATCATGTCTCGAAAGAGACATAAATGACTTGGCAGAAGCTTTTTCCGCAGTAAGTTGTCATTCTACAGATTGATTGCCAGCCAAGGCTAGAGAACCCAATTATTCCTGAATTGAATAACCCGTGTTCCAGTTTGCATAGTTTTTGTTCAATATAACATATATTTTCTATCTTTATATCGGTTATTGTTATTTATTATTTTATTTGGTTTTTCAACAAGAATCCACAACAATTACACACGCCTTTCTTAGAAGCGATCATTTTGCTTCAACTTCGTTCTGAGACAGGCTTTGTCATTCTGTTGCAAAACTTTTCCTTGCGCGAGATATTCATGTTTCACTGTTATATTAAGCACAAAAGACATTTAGCATGGAAAAGATTTTGAGCGAAATGCTATTTATATAATACTAGGAGTAATCAATGAATCATAGATATCGTTGAACGTCAAAAGAATATTAAGGGAACGGTTTAAATAAGCACTTCATTGGTTTCTATTTCAGTTGCAAAATATTTATCTCCGGTTTATTAAAACTAACATGTTGTAATAAACGAAACGACAAACACATAAATGTATATATACAATATATATATATATATATATATATATATATATATATATATATATATACATAACGTAGCACAGTTGGTATACAATCCAGGTAAATTCCGATAGAGACGAACTCAAGAGAACTCAATGTTAAATTCATTTATTTAATTTAACAGAGTAATATAATTTATAAAAAATTTAAAAATTATGATGTACAATTTATTTTTGTAACGTAAATATATCCCAGTATATTTGAAACTAAATTTCATAGTTAAATTTTTTCCATGTTTTTCTAAGAGAACAGTTAGGACGTTTGAGACGCGATTACGAGAAATCTTTTCTTTATCCTTGCTTTTCTCTTTTTTTTTTTTTTTTTTTCGAATGAGCCAGACATTTTTTTAAATAACCGTTACAAATGTCAATTCTAATATGAACATGTGAGCGTCTATGTAAAATAAAATGAAATAAAATAATTTTTTTTTTGGTGGGGGGGGATATTTTGAGGACCAATTGTTGTACCATTTGGGTCTGACGAGCCACGATAATAACATCAGAACGCGGTGAGATATGTATTACCCATTGTAATAATCTAAAATTTATATATATAAGTTATTTTTAGATAGAGTGGATCTGTAAAGGAACAATGAATAAAAAGAAACAAATGCCTAAGAATAATTTCACGTATGACCCAATCGTCAAGTGTTGATTGAAAACTGACCGTTTCATATTGTTATTTATATCGTACGCAAATGATAAGAGAGATGTTTCTTTATTTATGGAATTATTAGAATAAAATAACGCACACACACGCGCACACACACACACACGCGCGTGCGCGTGAGCGCGCACACACACATATATATATATAATAAATTGCAGTAGCTTGTCAAACACTTTTAATGAAAGGTGTATAAAAAAGAGATTAATGCCCAAATATCAATGAGTTAAGTGCCATACATGAAACACGTTTGGGCGATCATGTCTCGAAAGATACATGACTGATTGGGCAGAAGATTTTTCAGCAGTATATTGTCATTACTTTCCGCGGTGGGCTGGTTGCCAACCTGGGCTATAGTACCCAATCTCTCCTGGAATTCGACTTCAACTTGCCGATTATCTCGTTCTGATCTGATATCCACTGCACCACAACGCAGATATTTTAACAAATTACATGACTCGGCAGCCAACAAGAACAGTAACACTACAACATTTAGAAAAGAAACTGCGTCTTATAATGGCTAAAAAAACAGCCGAAATTGATCGGATATGTAGAACTTTTGAACAGTTTTTACGCACATTGTCTCCAGAAAAGAAAACACTTTTACGAGCACAAGAAAAATTGAATATAAAATGCTCCATCTCATGGAATCAAAGCACCGACATTTCGTCACTGTATCATTTGTAAGGTGAAAGTTCCACTCAGAACTGATATTTGTGGTACAGACATACGGGTTAATATTTCCCTGAACACTAGTCTTAATTTCTTCATCTCAAGCTTCAGTTGTTAAGACTACCTCGTTATGCTCATAATCTTCCCACCCTTCCACCTCATTTTCGATTCATATCACACACCTCTTTTAGTAATCCACCAACATGAGTGACTCTTGAGCCTTTTGTTCCAATCTGACAATATATCTTATTTCTTTTAATTCTCTAACTTCTACTCCCTCTTAGATTCATATCACACATCTCTTTTAGCAATCCCCTACCTTGAGTGACTCTTGAGCCTTTTGTTTCAATCTGATAATATTCCTTATTTCTTTTTCTTCTCTAACTTCTACTCCCTCTTAGGTTCATATCACACATCTCTTTTAGTAATCCCCTACTTTGAGTGACTCTTAAACCTTTTTTCCAATCTGATAATATTTGTTATTTCTTTTTATTCTCTAACTTCTCCATCTTCGATTCGCATTCCATATCGCTTTTAGTAATACACTACCTTGAGTGACTCTTGAGCCTTTTGTTTCATTCTGATAATATTTGTTATTTTTTTTTATTCACTAACTTCTACTCCCTCTTAGAGTCATATCACACATATCTTCTAGTAATCCCCTACCTTGAGTGACTCTTCAGCCTTTTATTCCAATGTTATCATTTTCCTTTTTATTTCTGTTCTCTACCTCTTTCTACTCACTAACATCTTCTCCTGTTCTTTCTCTCTCTAAGGATAGCTAATATTAACATTGATTCACAAAATAGATTTAGGCGTTGGTTTTATATTTCATTGAATGGATTTACAGGATAGAGCAATCAAAACACTGGCCCATAAATTTCTTCCGTTTTGGCAATCAATACAATCAATTGTTCTGTGCAAGAAAGAATTCTTCCATTATATCTTTTAGCATAAAAATATCTAAAGAAACCTAACGCTACCGTCAAAAAGTGACTTCAGTATTTAAGTAATTTTTTTTCATCCCATGTAAGGTAATAAAGCCTCTAATGTGCCAGAAGTAACTAAGTGATAAGAGAGTATTATAAAAGCACAATGGAGGAGAGTCGACAATAAAATAAGACGATTTAAGAAGACAGAATGTAACGATTGACACTGGATTTAAATTTTTGAAGATCAAAGTCGACTAGTAAATTTGAGTTTGAGTTTTGTTTAACGGCATATTAACATTTGTGGGTTATTTAATGCCAAAAAGGTGGAGTTTCAAGGTATTTTTTTAATGTTCGATTATAGTGAGAAGGTTGATTTAGTCAGATTTTAATGAAAAAGAAATATTTTTATTTTAGAAAACTGAAGATGTCTTCTAGTTTTGTATTAAAAATATAATCATATTTTCCCTTCAAAAATTCATTATGGCAATAATTTTTCCTTTTTTTTTCTTCAAAAATATATTGTTGGTAATATTTTTCCTTAAAAAAATGTCTTGCCGGTAATATTTTTCCTTCAAAAATGTATATTTTTTCTATAAAAGTCAATTTTGTGTAATTGGCTATGAGTGTGAGTTTTGTTTAAAGGCATATAAACCTCTGTGGGTTTTTTGATGCCAAAAACGTAGGGGTTTTAAGGTATTTTTAAATGTTCGCTTGCAGTAAGAAGGTTGATTTAGTCAGATTTTAATGGAGTTTTTTTTTCTTTTTCTTTTTGTTTTATTTTAGAAAATTGAAAATGGCTTCTAGTTTTCTATTCAAAAATGTTTTGCTAAGAATAATTTTTTCCTTAAAAAGTGTTTTACGGTAATCATTTTTCTTCAAAATTGTATTGTTGATAATATTTTTCCTGAAAAAATGTATATATTTCTATAAAAGTCTATTTTTATAATTTCATAGTGTTTTGACCCAGTTCAGGATTAACTATTTGCCCATAGCTAGGACCCTAGTAGGTGCTACCACCTTGCATCTGAGTGGACCTGAGAACAACATCAACTAACAGGTGGTTCCATGCTCCTCACAACCTTCCAATCAGAGGCCTTCCTGCCAGATGCAGTTTATCAACATGCCCAGGGCTTCGACTAGTAAGCAAGAAGCTAGGAGAGCATGGAAATCATAAGTTCTATCTACGGATAAAGATGCACGAAAATCTTTTTATCGTATTCGAAAGTCCCAGAATGTACCTAGGTCTTTAGCTATACTTTATATTTGCATATATATATATATATATATATATATATATATATATATATATATATATATACTAGCAGTATAGCGCGGCGTTGCTCGGGTGTAATGAAAGCTTTAAAACTAATCCATGGTCCTGGAGCTCAGACTCTTTGGACGTTGGCACGAAAGACTAAAAAGCAATAGTTGTTTCCAGTTAAAGCGAAACCACAGACTGAAAGAAAAATGAATGGATGTAAGTTAAATTTTGATTTCCTGGTATCGATATTAAATAAGTTTTTTCGTCGTAAACTGAATGTTGAAGACTAAATAAGTCCTCTAAATGGTATCACGGCTGAGACTGAGAACTACAATTATACCTACCTAGAGCCAAACCCGAAGCAAAAATTAAAATAAAAGGGCTGAAAAAATACAGACATACCGGCAGATAAACAGACACACACACAAACATATTGCCTCTTATATATATCGATTTTCTGCACTATTGTAAGAACTGCAACCTTGAAACTTCTGAATATCGTTTCTTATGTCTTTGTCTATGAGTGTATGAAATTTGATTAAAATGGGACCATTCCTTCTATAACCCTAATTTTTCGATTATCGATTTTTGATATTTATCGGGGTACCTCGACACAAAACCTAGCTAAGAACACTCGCAGACACTTGTAGTACAACGGTGTAAATTTTCAAGAATATCGGTTCGGAATCTATAGGTAACGGACACACGCACACACAGACACACACACAGGCACACACACAGACACACATACACACATACACACACAGACAAATTTCCATTCATAAATAAGTGTAGATTTATATATTTATATATTGCATTTTCAGTATTTTTTTTGGACATATTACGATCATATTATTGAGTACTTTATTACTTATATTATATTATATTATACTTATATTATATTATATTATACTTATATTATATTATATTATACTTATATTATATTAGTAGTTTATTTTATTATAGTTGGAGGTTGGCATGTTCTTGGGGTTAACAACGTGAGAAATTGAATCTTTAAGGTGGATTTAAATTACAACAGAAACATTTTCTGTTCGTTTCATTCCAACGCCGTTGGCAACAAATCCATGTCTCTAATAGTTCTTCCCGTACACCATATTTGTTACGTAGCATAACGGTCTCTGATCCGTTGGCTTTGAAACAAATCTAGATCAACTGTAAATTCAAACCGTGAAACAGGCAAAACGAAGCCACTCCATCCTCTTTCTCAATAAAAAAGAATTGATGTTAATCTAGAATTTCTTCTTCTTCAGAACGTAGGCGATCATTGACTTCCACTTGGTTCTGTTTCTTGACGCTTTCAATAATTTTTCTCTTGATATATTATCCAAGCACCGCTCCGTCAGCCATTTGCTCAGACCTATCAAGTACGTCTCCCGCTGCTTTCACCTGCCTCTTCTTCCATTTATCCGACTTGTGAGTATCAAGTTCTCCAGGCCCTCCTTCATCATTACGTGTCTCAGGAACCTCATTTGTCTCTTCCTGATATTATCAGTTTTCTTCTCGTTTGAATCCTTTCCGACACCTCATCGTTGCACACGTGCTCTGTCCATGATATCCGCAGCATCTTTACAGGTATTAAAAAGAACATATGAAGAACATATGAAGAGTCATGAACTGGCAATTTCTGCCACAAAAAAATTACTGATTAATATAAAAATTGACTGAATTATGCACTTGACAAATGTATATTTTTGAAATTATCCGACTGTTCAAATTTCAAATTTTAATGTGGTTCATGTTTTGAATGTTGTTATATGAAAAATTCATTGCATGGTTGATGCTCTGGAATATATTATCTAAAAATTATTTTCTGTAATTCTTAAGATGAAAAATTAACATTCTTTCATCTAAAATATCCAGATGGGAATATTCTTCGTTTTTTCTTGCTTGGCATTTTTAACGCAAAAGTAAAAATAAAATGAAAAAAAATATACTAGTTCATTTTCTAGGCGTTTTAATCTGTATTGACAAAAGAGACAAACTTTTCCATTAGTCATTCAATTTTCCTGAAGTTTTAGTGACCATTTCCTTTAAGATAAAAAAACAACATATATGTATGATTTTCACCAAATAAAATCGTCATTTCAAAAAAGTTTTATAAGAATTAAAACTCATGCCAATATAAATAAGATATATTTCTCCATCAGTTAGTTAAGGGCGATCATGTTTCGAAAGAGGAATGACTGACTGGGCAGAAGGTTATCCCGCAGTAGGTTGCCATTCTCTTCTGCAGTAGACTGGTTGCCAGCCAAGGCTATAGAACCCAATCTGTCCTATTATTTGATTCATAGCTAGAGGGGAAAGAAATGTATTATATTATCAAGTAGTGATTTGTTGGGATCAGTTAATTACTTCATAGCAATATAAAACCGATTCCCTATTTTATACCCAGTAGAAGCCTTAATTATGTTTTCAACTCTTATATTAAGTCAGTCAGTTAAGTGTCATAGGTGATACACACTTTGGGCGATCATGTCTCTTTCGAGACATGACCGACTGGGCCGAAGATTATCCTGCACTAGGTTGCCATTACTTTCTACGGTAGACTGATTGCCAGACAAGACTATAGAACACAATCTGTCTAATTATTTGACTCATAGCTAGAGGAAGAAGAGATGTATTATATTATTAAGTAGTAGTTAGTGGAGGATCAGTTTATTACTTCATAACAATATAAAACTGATCCCTCACTTTATGCCCACAAGAAGCCTTATTCATGTTTTCAACTATTACATTCAGTCAGTCAGTTAAGTGCCATACGTGATACACGCTTTGGAAGATCATATCTCAAAAGAGACATGACTGACTAGGCAAAAGATTATCCCGTAGTAGGTAGCCATTACTTTATGCAGTAGACCGGTTGCAAACCAAGACTACAGAACCCAATCTGTCGTGTTATTTATCCCATAGCTAGAGGGAAGAGATGGTTTAATACCTTTCCCATAGGTAATTAAATGCAAACAATTTAACTGGAGTTCGAACTCGGCTTTCTGGATTCTCGTTCTGAGCCGATATCCACCGCATCAGAACACACATCGTTCGCCATATGTGATCGTAAATTTTAGGTGAGTATGAGAAAAAAATGGGTAAAAATTCAGTGTAATAATTATAAGTCATGTTACTTGAAGATACATAAAATTGGTTCCAATAGGTTAGGGAAGGCCAGAATTAGCTAAGCATATTCTATACGTATCCAAAACAGTTATACTATGATGATTCCTTGCATAAATCCTTGATTGGAAGGTCACGAGTTATCTCCCTCTAACCCTGCAAAGTACATGTTAACCACTGCTGTCGACTGGTATTGAACTCACAACTCTAAGGTTCGAGTCAGGAACTAACCAACCTCTATATCCACTGTGCGTGTGTCCCTAAGGATGTTATACATTAGTAATTGGAATAAAGGGTTCGGTTTTAAATTCCTGGCACCTGAAGAAAGGCTGAGCGTGTAACGGCCGAAACGTCGTACAAATGGCAACAAAGATGAGGACAGTAGTCCAAATAATGTAAATACTGTAAATACGACCTCATCTCAGAAATATAGACAAATAGAATGATCTATTATTAAAGGTCGTACAAATGGCAACAAAGATGAGGACACTCGTCCGAATAATGTAAATACTGTAAATACTACACCATCTCAGAAATATAGACAAATAAAATGATCTATTATTAAAGGTCGTACAAATGGCAACAAAGATGAGGATAATAGTCCGAATATTGTAAATCCTGTAAGTCTATATCAATTTGACAATATTTTATAGAAATTCGAATTCGTATTTCATAATATGATTTTCTTAAAATTTAAAAAATTGGTCACAAGTTTATCGTCTGTCGATATTAGGAACCATTAAAAATGTAGAATTAAAACGCTTTAATGAATACCATACACAACTGGGGAATTCTAGAAAATTGACCAGCTTGAATCTTGAATATATAAAAACAAAAACAAATTATATGCAGCAGAGATCGGTATAATTTCTTCATTTTTCATTCTTGGAAAAAAAAAATTGGATAATATATTCCAAATCATATATTGTGCTGGGAAATTTCCATCTAAAGACAAGCAAAAAAATAAAATAAAATAAAATAAAATAAAATAATAATTAAATGCATACCGAGTAATTATTTTTAAAAAGAAAACGTTAGCCTTGTTAATCTAATATTTAATTTAATTAATTTACAATAACGTGGCTTACATATTCCAGTAATAGAATTATGGAACGGGAGAAGAGAAAGAAATAGTTTACAGTTTCATTTTCTGTATTTCTCTCTAGAGTTCCTCACCCTTCCTAAATGATATTTTCGCTCGTGGCTCTCCTTATAATTTGCTGAATTAAGTTGGAATAATCTGCAATGACGTAGCTGAAGCAGGCGACATAGCTTGATGGTTAGCATGTCATGTTGGGTGCCTTTTTTGCAATTTTGGGAGTTTGTTTCCTAAGGAGACATGCGATAAAAACCATGTGTTATTCGAAATTAAGACAGTATATTTAGACGAACCGAGGGAAAAAATAGTAGCGGATTGTAAGGTTGTTAGCAAAAAAAAAAAAAAAAAAGGCTCAAGATATAAGGTACAAATTGGAGACGGGTTAATGAAACAAGTACGGAAATAGAAATTAAAAATTACCACCAATTTCGCCCTACCGTATCTTTAGGTTTGTCACACTGCCTTCTGTTTATGCGTGCTTATAGTTGATACTATTATGGTCACGGGATCGAAAGTTTGTTTTAGTTGCTGTTACAGTGTAAGCATGGCCTCTCCGCTAGCAGTGTTCACCAAAGAGAAACAAACAACTAAATACTATGCTGAAATTAATAAAGTCTAGGTTTCAGAAAATAAGAACTTATCACAATGAAAAATGTACGGATTCTAATTTACGGCCGTGATAAAGGGATTAAACAGTGATGCCGAGTCAGTACTAATAATATTGCAGATTATATTTTGAATCAGTTATGGTGACTTACCCAGATGACACATTGAACTCTTCTAAACTATATACAAGTAGCAGTTCTGCTTTGCAGAGCAAAGAGGCAGAGAGAAGGCTGTGATCAAATCAAAAGGCTTTTATACTAAATATTAAATTTATTTTGTAACAAGTATGTTTTTCTTGATAAACCATTTGTTGAGTAAATCAAATAAAATTACTTAAATTAAATTGTTTATTTCTGTCAATATGCCTCATAAAAGATAAAATAGTTCTTGTCTTAATACTTTTGCACAGTACCGTATAATTGAGGAACCATACCAGACTTTATAGCAATATTCCATTTATGGGTAAATGGTAGACTTATAAATATGTAAGATGAGTAAAAGATGAACATGGTGTGTTGACCCGCGCGAGACAGGACCTCAGGGTTGGACAACTTGTCTTGCCATGAGATTCCTAATATGCATCAGATACGTCCCTCGTGAAAGGTGTTCAGACGCCTCTCTTGCCTGGTGTTCATGGTACATGGCGAGTATTTTATATATATATATATATATATATATATATGTATATATATAGACTTTACTGCTATACGGGAAGGCAAATAGGATGTAGTAGTTGAAAAATAGACGATAAATAGATACTGGACGGTCTCCCCAAAGATGAAGAAGAAAATAGGTTGCAACAGAAATGTAGTTCTACAGAAGGATGCTGAAAATACCATAGACAGAGCATGCGTGTAAAGATAACGTATGGCATTTAACTCACTGGAAATATATATATATATATATATATATATATATATATATATACCAGTGAACATCCCTGCCTCGTAAAAACAATTTGTTACAGCAGCAAAAAGTTGCTACCCTATGCACCATCTGGGTGTGACGGATAAATGATTATGATAGCAGTAAAGTTACTCATAATTTCTCTATACTTATACTCTCGCTAGACTTGAGACCCTCACGAAACTTCCTAAATGTGCATTTCTCATAAAAGAAAAACCAGTTTATATTCAAGGAAAGAGCTTGGATATTTTGAGTGTTCCAAGGCAGAATGAAGTCAAAAAGTACAGATGGAAAACGTGAGTATTCGATGTTTGGCTAAAAATTGAAGAATTATGAAGGAAAAGGATTTCTAAACAGTCATGGTCACACACGTTCTGAAGTCACACGCCGCATAAAAGAAAAGAAATACCCTGTTGATTTTTCTACTGAAAAGTAATTGTTTGTAAACGAATCATTTATTTTAAAATATTCTAATGCATAGGAGCCTCATTTGGAATTCCTGCATTTGTGACCTCAGTAAAAGTTCTAAAATTATGTTAAGCAACATTGAACTTGGTTATAACTCTTTTTTTATCATTTCATCTCAATCAAGCTGAAAGTGTCACTAAGACAAAAGGGAGTGAGTGAGGGAATGAATATCAACCTCCATGGGTTATTTGATGCCAAAAAATGGGATTTTAAAGAGTTTTATTTAAACTTTTTTTAATGTTCGGTTATAGTGAGAAGGCTGATTTTGTCGGATTTTAATGAAAAGTTGATTTTATTCTTGTTTATTTTAAAAAATTTCAAATGTCTTCTAGTTTTGTATTCAAAAAATATTTTGCTGAGAAAAATGTTTTACTTCAAAAATGTGTTATGGCAATTTTCCTTCAAAAATGTATTGTTGGTAATATTTTTCCTTAAAAATGTATATTTTTTATAAATGTCTTTTTGTGCATACATTTCTATAAAAGTGTATTTTTATACTTTTATAGTGTTTTGACCCCAGTTTAGGGATTAACTCTTTGACCATAGCTGAGACCCTAACAGTTGTTATCCATCCGGGTCAGGGTGGATCTCGGAACAACAGCAATTAGGAGATGATTTCAAGCTCCCCACAACCTCCCAATCAGAGGCCTTGCTGCCGGATGCAGTTTACCGTCATGACCAGGACCAAGACGAAAGGAAATAAAGACATTTAGAAATCTTAGGCGAGAGAAATCGACGCTCAGAGGAGTGAATTGAGGAAGAGAGGACATAGTGTTTGGCATTACATTTCAATTTCTGAAAGAAGTAGCAGGATGCATGAAGCCAGAAGAGTTTTAAAGGCGAGACTTGGGAGAAGAGAAGTTATTATCTAGCTATTTCAACAGGAAAGTAATAAGACGTAGCTTACAAGCTAGTCAGTCATTAATCGCCATACGTGATACATGCTTGAGCGATCATGTCTCTTTCGATCCATGACTGACTGGGCAGAAGATTTTTCTTGTAGTAGGTTACCACCTATTTCTAAGATAGACTGATTGCCAACAAAGGCTATAGAACCCAATGTGTTTTGCTATTTAACCCATATCTGGAGGGAGAAGCAACGGATTAATACCTTTCCCAATGTTATTTGCGCATAAGTGAATGCAACGAATTCAAATGGAATTCGAAATCGGCTCTCCGTTTTCTCGTTCCACTTCGATATCAACTGCACCACAACGCACATCAAATATTTGTGTAAATAGATGACAAGGCTGGGACAAGAAGTGGTAGTAACATAAGCACACAGACACGCACACACACATATAAAAAAATAATGTAGATTTAATTACAATAACCACGCGCACATAGACACGCACACATGACTCGGTCACAACACGCAAACACCAAAAACAACAGTAATGGAACTGATACTCTTTGACCCGGTCAAAGAGTCAAGCGAACTTTCGGATCACATTAAGATAAACCACACATACAAGCGGACTGATATCATCAGACCATAAATTCCCCAACTAAAACACACACACACACACACACACACACACACACACACACACACACACACACACACACGTACAGCAGCAGATGCCAACCCTAAACAATCATTCATAGAGAGACCGTGACGAAGTGAAGTTCGGACAGTCAAAAGCTTCTCTGTCATTCTGAAGATGAGATTTTAATCTCGAAATATTAATGTTTAATAAATAGGTCATACAAACACTTCCTTATCTTCCTTTATTTCACTCAACGCATTGTAACAGCCTTCAAGACATAACCCATATAATCACAAAGATTATTTGAAGCTTTAAATATAAGAAGTATATAGCATATATTACCTTCTTCCTGAAGGGTCATGACAAGTTATTGTCAGTTTGTATCTTGAATTGTATTCTGTACCCCCTATTTTACTATAGGTCCCTAACGCATCTGGCCGTTTATGGAGTGATGGGTCGTTGAGTGATGTCAATATACAATATTTGTCACCCAGTTTCCTGAGGGTTATAGGTAATCAAGGAATGATTGGCTGGCGATGACAGTTTCAACCGAGTGGGAGGAAAAGTCGGAAGAGAATCAAGACCAGGTTAAAAATGGTATCCGTTGATAAATCATGAGATTTCCTTGATCGAATTCAGCAGACGTCAATTTCGGACCAAAAACAAAAATGTCGGCAGATATCGGAGCTTCCATCCATGCGAGTATACTGCAAATATTTTCAATCTTTCTTCTCTTTCCTCAATTGCATCGCAAACAACAGCGGTGGTGAATCTAATCTAAAGATTTCGTGATGCTATGCTGTGAAATAAGATTTACTCTACTGACCGCCGGTACGTGATGCGAAAAATTGTCAAATGAATTCGCAATGTTATGCTGTGAAAAATTTACTCTACTGACCGTCGGTACATGATGCGAGAAATTGCCAAATGATGCGTAACATATCATCTTCCAGTTTCTTGAATAAGACTTCGGTTATTGGCACGCTAAATTTGTTTTCCCCATGAACGAAATTCGCCGAAAGAAATTTCCCATGATCATTAGAGGGAAGAAAAGACGAAAGATAATTTTACGAGAACTATTGTTTTGTAATTTCTAACCGAGCCAAAGAAAAGTCACATTAATATTAACGTCCATCGAATAATTTTTTATACACTGGAAAACAAGAAACTATGTTCAGTGACGTGCCAAAATTCGTGGCATGGGAGATTAGGGTCGTGTAGAGCTCCTGAAACGGGCCGTTGTGCCGGAATCCAAAGCGGTATCGATCTAAAAAATCTGTAAAATCTTTGGGCAGTGCCGTCTCGACATCTAGCTTCCCGTATCTATCACGTTAGAACCTCGGTTCTCTTGCTCTCAGTGAAATTAAGCTACGTCAAGTCTGGTTATTACATAGGTGGGTGACTTTTGACAATAGCAGGTGCTGTAACCGTGTATGTGCGGGTGGTAAGGATTACGACTATATCACGCTATGTGCGTTGTGGTGCAGTGAATATCGACTCGGAACGACAAATCGGGCAACCGAGTTCAAACTCCAGTTGAATTCCTTGCATTCACTTACACACAAAAACCCTGGGGAATGGTATTAATCCGTCTCTTCACTCCAGTTATGGGTTAAATAATAGGATAGATTGGGTTCTGTAGTCTTGGCTGGCAACCAGTCTTCAGCAGAAACCAATGGCAACCTACTGCAAGATAATCTTCTGCCCAATCAGTCATGTCTCTTTCGAGAAACATGATCGCCCAAATCGAGTATCACTTATGGCACTTAACTGACTGACTGAATATAAATATTGAAAACATGATTAAGTCTTCTACTAGGCATAAAGTGGGGGATCAGTTTATTACTTCGTAACAATATAAAACTGATCCCCCATAAATTACTATTTAATAATATAATACATCTCTTCCACCTACTAGCTATGAGTGAAATACTCGAACTGATTGGGTCCTATAGCCTTTGCTGGCAACCAGTCTATCGCAGAAAGCAATGGCAACCTACTGCAGGATAACCTTCTGCCAAGTCGGCCAGAGACATGATCGCCCAAAGCGTGTATCACGTATGACATTTAACTGACTGACACTGTGAAACACTTGGTCTCGTACGATTACCGAAGTTAAGCAACGCCAAACCTGGTTATTACCCAGATTCGTGAGCGCTTGTGAATACCAAGAGGTGAAAGCGTGGATGAGCGCTTGGTATCACTTATGACGATATAGCTTTGAAACATTGTTTCTCGTACAATCCTACAAGTTAAACAACGTCGAGCCTGATCAGTACGTTGATCACGCTTTGGGTGATCATGTCTTGAAAGAGACATGACTGACATGGCAGAAGATTATCCTGCAGTAGGTTGCCCTTGCTTTCTGTGATAGACTGGTTGCCAGCCAAGGCTATAGGACCCAGTCAGTTCTAGTATTTCACTCATAGCTAGAATTAACCACCATGGCACTCGCAACTAAATATTTGTGGTTAGGACCGTCAATTTAAGAGACATGCTGTAACAAAAATAACTCTCACTAAGAAGCCACACTAACTAATGCCCACAGAACACAATTTACAAGACACTATGTCTTCCCAACTCTCAGTTTACTCATCGCTTTTATTGCCATGACGTATCTTACAAAGACCCGGATCTTGACCAGTTGCAGTGAGGCTCCTCTCTAAACATGTTAAACTGCTAACGAGAATAGACCCAGATATAACTGCTGACAGACAGACATGATCGCACGCGGTCTGGGGTCCCATTTGCATCTGTACTGACGCGCGTTCTCCACAAAAGTTAAAAGGTAATGAAGTCTCAAGGAAGCTGGAGGCAAACTCCGGATTTTTTCAAATACCAATCGTGGGATTCTACAAAATGAACAACCTTCGTAAATTGTTATAGTCGGCATTTTTAAGGCTTTCTTTTGGGATTTTGTCTACCCCTGAAATATTTGAACGTAGTATTGGGGAGATTTTTTATACTTTAAATATGGTAATTCAAATAAACGATTTCTTGTCGCAGCCAAATCATCGGCACCGTAAAAGATAGAAACGCCGGCGCTGCCTACTTTTACGGCGCACTGTATTCTAACGATCTACTCGGGAACACGCAACTAAAGATTTATGGGAAGGGCTGTCAATTTAAAATTAATACTAGCACTGACGTATCAGTGTCGTCCTTGCGTTAATATAGTAAGCTCAGACCTATTAAGGTGATACTTAGATCACCAGGTGATACCATGAAATGTCCTGGATAATTTATCACGTCGGTCAGCGATGGCGCTAACGTTACGTACATTTGTCGTAGATTCGGATACCAACAATTGAATAACGTGGCAGTTCTGCTTCTGATCTCGGATTAGTGTAGAGATTAAAAAAGATCAATAATAAAGAGCCTCGGTTTTCACCGAACTTAACGATAAACCAGTTCAAATGGAGGAGACCGGTCGACATTAAATCATATTACAGTACAAAAAAAACAACGACATTACGACTAGAAATTTGTAAAAACAGAGTTGGGTTGACAGCCATGGAACGGAATAATTGATATAATTACTTCCCCAACTGAATGGTGTATTCCTACGGTAGCTGTCGTGAAGAAAAAAGGCTTATTTAAAATTTTCATGAATTTTTCAAAAGCGAAATGAAACAGTAAAAGGTATTTTATTCTTACGCTTAAAGAAATTTATACACAAATTAAAAGGTTTTAAAATATTAAAGAAACTTGATACAAATTCAGGTTTCTTCAAATACCACTAGTGCGTTTGTATAAAAACTTAAAACATCTTCGAATCACTACACTGTGGAACCGACTCCCAAGGGGATGTTTCCAGATCACCACAATGTTCAAGTCTAAGGTTAACCGTTACCTTTCATTTCATAAATTGTTTCTTAACGTATAAACCGACTTCATGAATAATGATATCTCTAGACTTTTTAATCATTTTTCCTCAAACTGGGTACAGAGGGTGTCAAGAAACATGAATTGAATTCAAGGAAACTTAAGATGGCAATTATTTTTGCATTTTTTAGATATCAAGGAAGCAAGTAAATGTAAGGGAGTTCCACAGGAGAAATGCGTGATAAAAGTAACTGTTGAGTAGAAGAGTGTGTTATATTTAACAATTTCAACTTTAGAAGGGTGGGACTTAAGTGCCTATCTAGTAGCATGCTTAAATTCATGTGGACGAGGCACCAGGGAAAAAGCTCGTCAAAGCAGTTGCAATGAAAATATTTGTAGAAAAGACAGAGGGAAGCCACATCACATCAGCGAGAAAATGATTGAAGTCAAGATGCCAGATCAGGATATGTTACATTGCAGATACTTTTTGGATTTTGTCGAGAAGCTTGAGATGAATAGCAGGACCAGCCGGACAGATATGGCAACACTATTTTTGGATAATTACTAAAATCTTAGCCTGTTCTGGTCTAGGGTTAACCGTTATCTTCTTAGCCATACAAACTGCCCCTTAAAGTAACTCTCTACTTCACCTGAACCCCGGGTCTTGTACAGGGTTAACCTTGCTGTAAAGAAATGCCTTTACGGTTGCTATTTAGTAAAAGGCTTCCATTTGGAATTTCGTCAACCACTAAAACCTTACAACGTCGAACGGGAGATATTATTCATTAGGACACCATTATCTGTTTGACTATGTGTGGATATTTAGTGAGGGCGACATTGTGCATGTGGAACATTTAAACAAAGACGAAATGAGATAAAATGTCTTGGTAACGTTATTACCAAAAATGCAACCGGACTTGAGTAAAATGAAAGCCACTGTTATCAATTACTGACTTGTAGAATGTCTTCGTGTGAAAACGGATGCTGGGTTTGATAAACTCTTTAGGTTGATATACTCCATACTTAACAATTCTTGCAACCGGTAACTGAATTGCTAAAAAATAACCAAGATTTACATAACCATAGATCATTGCTCTTGACCAAGTTATTGACATAACCAAAGATCACTGCTTTTAACCAAGGAAACAGTTATTAACAGAAGCATGTACTTTGAACTGATCCACCCAACTATCATAAGTTCGGGTGCAAATAACTTTGGAAGTATTCTCTTTCAAGAACATACTCGGGTCTGTAAGCTAGAAGGTTTTGGTAAAAGTGCTAATGGAACGTAAGCCCTATTAAAATGGTTCTAATACCACTCTCTTGGCCCCTATCATTTTTAACCATTCTTCTCCTCGTAGTGCCTTCTGGATCTTTCTACCAACTTATGGAGGGGAGGTACAGTCCGCCTTTGTAGTCCAAGATTGAAAGCAACAAAAACATGACAATTGCTTGGACTCATCCACCCTTCTCAAAACTTCGTTTTGGTTTCCCTTTATTGTAACCGAATAGTCACCATCAGCATCATCATTAGTCCTATGACCAGTCGTGATCTTAGGATCACTTCGCAACTGATCACCTCCTATCTTATATCTCAGTTGTGGGAAAATGTCTCTGTAAACGTACTCTAGGTGTTGAGTATACAGCGAGTAAGTCGAACGAGATTGCCTGCGGCAGTTAAAAGAACAAATATAAAACATGATTTCAACAAGGTATATGGAAGAAAACATTATCTGCAACTTTGACGATGTCTTAATTTTTAGCGAGGACAAAAATTCACATGAGAGGCATTTGAACAAAATGTTTTAAGAGGCTGTGCTTCGTGGTGCAGAAGAAATCGAGATAGGAGAGCCGAGTTCGAATTCCAGTCGAAATCATGGCAAATAACCCTGAAAAAGTTAATGCACGAATTCAACTGGAATACGCACTCGGCTCTCCGATTTTTCGGTCCTAGATATCCTCTGCACCAAAACATACACACGAAAAGTGTAAATAGGTATTTTGTGTTCAAGATCTTAAAGCAACTATGAATATTCTTACCTTGTCCATTCAGAACATTCGCGAAAATAGAATGGTTCTTTGTTAATACAGCACAATAACATGTGCATCAAATGAATTTATAAATATTTAATAATTACCTATACTGCAGTTTCATCAATGAAAGAATGAAGAAGATTTAGGGTGATTTGGACGAGTTCATCTTTGATTTCTTGCCTTGTAAAATTTTGCAAAGTAATAACAAAAGAACCGTTCTATTTTCATTTACAATTATCCACTTGGCAATAATTTATCCACTTGGCAATAATGAAATGAAGGCAAGGATTCAGCAACTTAAATAAGGAGATGGTTCAGAAGAGATGCATGAGATTCCGAAGTTATCTGTACGCCGTGGTTGAAGCAAATGACGATTTTATTGAATAAATTTACTATTTGTATTTCAAGATATGTTTGTGTAATTTTCGTAAGTATATTTGTTAAAATGATGAGTTCTATTTTCACTTTTGCGTAACCTATACGGTAATTTATTCATCGTCTCCGATATATATATATATATATATATATATATATATATATATATACTACCGACCATAAGTAATAGGCCACCACAATGTTTTAAAAAGTTATGTATTTAATACTATTTTTGAGTATTTGTTGCCAAGTGAATAATTGTAAATGAAAATAGAATGTTTTTTTGTTAATGCTGCACTATAACATGTGCATCAAATGAATTTATAAATATTTAATAATTAATTATATTGCAGCTTCATCAATGAAAGAATTAAAAAAATTTAGGGTGACTCAGCCGAGTTCAACTTTGCTTCCTTGCCTTGTAAAATTTTGAAAAGTAATAATAAGAAAAGAACCATTCAATATATATATATAGTCATCCACAGACAGATCAGTGCGGTTAGATTCCGACCGCCTTTAACCCAGGACTGAAACCCGACGGAATTGGCGTCAGTCGGCGATTCTACCTCTGGGTTATGGGCGCTCGGTAGAAGAAGGCAAACTTTTTATACACACCCAATAGCCAGAGAGCTCTAATTCATTACTGAATGAGCGATGCGTATATATATAAACTACCAGGCTATAATTATTAGGCGACTCAAGTGTTTTAAAAAATGATGTATTTCATACTATTTTTTAGTATTTATTGCCAAAGAAAAAGTATTAAAAAGTAATAATAATAATGTTAATAATAATATTTCTGTATGCATATACAGGATCATCCACACATACATGTTTGCGCACAAAACACATACCCATACATACGAAGGCTTTTGTTGATATATATATATATATATATATATATATATATATATATGAGTGTGTGTGTGTGTGTGTGTGTATACACCTGTATAAAAATATTCATAGGTATAGATATTCAAATATACTCGAACACATCCAAGCATATATAAATTTACCCTCTTATATATTCACGCACACACATATACCCGCACAACCATACAATATATATATATATATATATATATATATATACAGACACAAACACGCAAAAATATATAAAAGGCCTTTCTTTTTTCGAATAAAAAATATATATATATAGAAGATTCCGATCGCCTTTAACCCAGGAAGGGTTAAAGGTGGTCGGAAGAAAGAGTCATCAAACCAAATAAATAACTATAGAATATAGATATATACGTGTATATATATACGGAGCCAATGAAAAGAAAATCACGTAACATTTAAAAAAGGATTCAAACATAACTCCACATGATTCCATATCAATTACCCACGACGATGAGATCAGTATTTTATAAGCTCATTTCAAAGCAGGCAAAATAAAAAAAACGGTTACCCTTCTTAGAAAACGTTACCCCTGCGGTGAGAAGGTATTGTTCAAAGTCTATAAGAACAATATAACATTTTGGGAAGGAGGCACAGTAAAGCAAAGAGAGGGAGATCTCGTATATATAATTCAAGGCCCCAAGAAGACACACAAGCACCATTAGAAACAATTGAGGAAATGTCGGTTAACCGACATTAATGGATCTCCACCGACCAATGAAGAACCGATAGGCACCATCTTCGAGAGTTTCGATCTTGAGGCACCTCCAAGCTTCACCCGAAATAAGGCGATCTGGAAGAAAAAGAAAATTTACGGATCCTTTGATCGTCGATCCAAAACGGAAAAAATATTAAACAGCTTTGCGGGGAAAAGCTATTGGAAGAATATCTCGTGGCTTCAGTTCAGCTCAGCAATGTCTGTCTGTCTGTCTGTCTGTCTGTCTGTCTGTCTGTCACTAGTAAGCCAAGCTTATATTTACTCTTTTCTCTTGTGTCTATTTTTGACTTAATATATGTTGTTAACCTTAACACCGTGTTTCGAGTTATCATTTCGTGGCCCCATTACCGGTCCGCATCAATTATATATATATAACACATTACACAACACACACCCCATCTTTTCACAGTTAAAACAACCAAAAGCAGTCGCCACTTCTGGTGTATCAGTTTGTTTGTTTTTTGCACTTACCGCCTGGGGAACTCGCTTCCAATATACTTGCTTCCCTCATCTCCAAGAGTTTAAATGCAACGTCAGTTGCCACATCTTACACTCTTGACCCTCATACTTCTCTTATCATTTTCCAACACCCACTGAATCTTGTTCTTCCCTTTTCACTCTACTCCCACGCAACTCTCTTAACATCAGTATTCTCATTCTTCTCTTTCTCATCCCCTGACAACCCTGTTACCGATTTCTCTTCGGTTCCTTTTTCTCTTCGCTTTAGTCTCCTCTTATGTGACACCCTGTGTACCAGTGGCAGTATTGCCTTGCTTGGGGTGAAATGGTTATATATATATATATATATATATATATATATATATATATATATATATATATATATATATACACGTGTGTGTGTATGTGTTAGTTGCTCCTCCCCTGATTTAAGTTGTTGGGCCAGGGTTTCTCTCGATTTGAACCGGTAGACTGCTACTCTCTCCCAAGCCGCCATGTAGATGCGGGTTCGAAGAAAGCAAAATGACAGCACCGACAGACCAGAAAGAAAACATAAATGCAGCCTCTTCAATAAAGACTGTCACTCCCGCATCGGTTTCTATAGTCACAGAAACTGATGGTCCAGCCAAGTCGATAACTAGGATGCTACCCATGGTCAACGCTGATCGAAGGAGGCCTACTATAAAACTAATCAACTAAAAAAAACAGCATCCTTCTGTAAAACCACATTTTTGCTGCCTCAAGCCTCTCCTTCATCTTCGATGAGATCGTCGAGTATTCACTTCCATACAGATGGACAGATATCACATAGCAATTCAGCACTCTTTTCTTTGTTTCTCATGAGATTTTCCTGTCTTTCAGTACTCTGGTTAGCTTTTGAAATGCGTTTTTTTGGCCGTACCAATGCGTCTTTTGATCTCCGTCTTGCATTTTCCAGCATCTGTCAAAACACTTCCCAAGTATTTGAATTTTCTACTAGTTTTTTCAGTTAGTAAATTAATGGTTCTTACTAATAAACTAATCATCAGTACACTACTATACGGCAATGAGACATGCACCACGTACGCCAGCCAAGAGAGTCGTCTGAACACATTTCACATGAGAAGTATCCGACGTATATTGGGTGTCTCAACACTGAATTCTTCACTCGAGCTGGTCTGCCTACCATGTTCACATTCCTTAAACAGCGCAGACTTCGTTAGCTAGGCGATGCCTAACGCATGAAAGCAAAATGACAGCTCCGACAGACCAGAAACAAAACATAAATGCAGCCTCTGCAACAAAGACTGTCACTCCCGCATCGGGTTCTACAGTCACAGACGCCGATGCTCCAGTCATGCAGACAACTAGGATGCTACCCATGGTCAACCCTGACCGACGGAGGCCTACTATATATATTTTTTCAATCGTATCACCCCGAGCAAGGCGGTAACGCCACTGATGTGCAGGGGGTCTACATAAGAGTAAAAAGGATTAAGTTTGTAACATACAACGTGTGTTAGCACGTGCCATACCTTGTCTTCATCAGCAGCCGACCAGGGGTGATGCCACGGTTTCGGTGGATATGGCGGGACCGCCACCCCTGGCGCCACCAGTAGCGTTTGTCACCAGACAGGTTATGAAGATAAACTTGTTGATTGTCTCTCTTGTATATTCTCATAAAGAAGTAAATAAAACGATCGTTCCTCTTTGCAGTTTGTATCGGCAATGAAATTTCCTGAACGCCTTTGCCGTTATTAACGCGATCGTGAAGGAAAAAGAAAAAGAAACGTTATAGATCACCACACAAATATCTCATTTGAGCATTTTAGATCGTGATGTTGCGCGAATTTTGTTCGCATGTTGTTTGGATCTCTACCAAATCTAACTTGACGCGTTCTGTACCGTTGTTCGAATGCGGTGTGAAGCGCTTCTTAAACCACGGCCAGTGATGCCTATTTTAGAAAGGAAAGAAATAAGTAGAAGAGAGTGAAGAGAAACACGAACCAGTTAGAAGGGAGCAAGAGAAGGATGGGAATACAGGTGTGATGAAAGTTGCAAAGGTGGAGAGAAAGGAAAAGATATACAGGGTGTTGAAGAACGAACTACAGTCAAATGGTTAAGAGATAAGTATTGACATTGCATTTAAATTTCTGGAGGTTGTAGCCGTAAGGAAAGCAAGAATATGGAAGCGAGTTCCACAGGTGGGAAGTGCGGGAAAAGAAGCTGCAGGAGTAGAATTATCGTCTGCATTTGGTTGATCTAACTGGGAATAGGTGAGACCCAGTTGCCAGTTTGGTTGCACGAGTAAACACCTGTTGCGGAGGCACCAGTGATTTGAGTTCGTCGGAATATGAAAGTATTTATACAACAGACAAAGGGAAGCCACATCTTGTCGGTAGGGATGTGGCTGGAGTCGAGCCGCCAAGTCGGTACCTATCACATTACTGATTCTCATTTGGAGCCTGTCAAGAACACTGAGATGAACAGCAGGGGTGCCTGACCATATATGGCAGTAGTATTTCATGCACAGACGAATGGTTGATTTGTATATATGCAGGATAGATTCAGGGGGGAAAAACATCCTGGCCCGACACAGTAACCCAGCCTTCTTAGCAGTGGATTTAGCTATTGACTCAATATAGTGGTTCTACTTGAGATCAAAAGAGAGGGCAAGGCCGAGAAGGCGCAGTGTATTGCTCTCAGGGAGACTCGCTTGCTTATGGGAGGCAGGAGAGATTTCCTGTGATGATTAACAGACAACAGCTTGATCTTATATATATATATATATATATATATATTCCAAGGTTTCATTGATTTGTTTTCCTCGGTTTACAACCCTTTGTGCATTATTTAAAGGTGGGTTTGTAAGATAATTATAGAATTGAATATTACATATTTTCATTGATACAAATCCGGTTATTTAATTCGGTTTTGTAGGGAGGTGATGGATTCTTACTTTTCCCCAGGGGAAAGGGCTTCCTTCGTTACCTGCTGATTTCACAGTGACTTTGTATATTACTTATAACGGAATGTAACGAACCTGTCAAGTATTTGAACGTTGTCCTCCTAATAATCAGTTCTCGAGGTTACTCATTTCGCCATTCACACATCTTCCAGTTTCTTAAGAATTTGGGAATTAATGGTCTAGAGAAGCGATTCCCAAACGGGGGGGGGATTTCCCAGAGAGAGAGAGAGAGAGAGAGAGAGAGTGAGAGAGAGAGAGAGAGAGACTGTTGTAGACGGGCAGCCTCGTACCTACCAGTCGGTTCACGTTCAAACATGAGCTCTGAAGGGAGGATTTTCTACTTTACTCACATTCAAGCCCAAAGCACGAAACCAACTGAAGATGGAATATGACATACGTTGCGTGCTTGCCAAAACTAACCCTGATATTGATACACTGGTGCACAAGAAGCAGCATCACCCTTCTCATTAATTTAATTCTGAAGTAGAAAAGCAAACAAAAGTCCTTTTATTTGTTACTAACCGCTCTCTATGGCTATGCTTAGTTGTTACTACCTGCTCTCTATCCACTTTACTCTGTAACTATAAGTTTATCAGTAGATTTGTACATTTGAAAAATAAATTAGTAAATAGTCTCAGTGTGTTTTAACTGCTCTTTCTCTCATACACATGAAGGGGGAAATCTGGATGGTTGAACTGGGTGTAGGGAGAAATGACAGAAAAATGTTTGGGAACCACTAATCTAGAGTAATATATAAGTATATATAAACATATGCATAAAAATGTGTGTAATCCATGCCATTTTAATAAAATAATATACACACATGCATATTTACATATATATATATATATATATATATATATATATATATATGTGTGTGTGTGTGTGTGTGTGTGTGTGTGTGTGTGTGTGTGTGTAAAAAACTCACGTGTATATTTCTATATCATATATTTGCCTGGGATAGCACAAAGAAATCATTTATTCTGTAATGTTGCCGGAGGCAATTCGCAAATATCTTTTTTCAAATATTCCAAAACAAGAACATTTGGATTTCACTTGTAAAGCCTAAAAAATTGAAAAGACGTTTCTTTGTCGGTGCGAGACATTTTGAGAAGCACCTGCTGTTATTATTTTTTTCTGATGAATAGCGTGCTTGATCTAACGACACAAGGGTAATATACATGTATTATTATTGATATATACGCACGCACGCACGCACACACACACACACACACACACACACACACACACATATATATATATATATATATAAACAAAAGAGTTATAGGTCAGATTTAAATTAGATTTAGATTAGACCAGTAAACAGTTGTGGTAGGAAGTTCTCAGTACTTGTTTGTGTGTAAATAGATTTAACATGGAGAGATTTCAGATAATTAAGTCATGGAGATCAGCAGATTACGCTAACATGGTTTCGAACTTTATTTTTTTTTATTTTTAATTTTTTTTTTATCATTTCACCCCAAGCAAGGCATTCCACTGTCACTAATGCGCTTGGGGCTACATAGGGGGAGGTAAATAGGAAGAGTGGTTAGATATAGGAATTGTCAGAAGTGGGGTGATAGATAGTTGGGTGGGTGGGAAGAGTGTTTGAAAGAATGGAAGTTAGTTTGTTAGGAGGTGTCTATTGACCTTACATTTAAACTCCTGGAGATTGTAGCCGCGGGGAAGCAGTCATGTGGAAGAGAATTCCACAGTCAGGAAGTGCGAGAAAAGAAACTGTTGGAGTAGAAGTTGCGGTTGCATTTTATCGGTTTCACTGTAAAAGGGTGGGATCTAGTTGCTAATATAGTATCTCGTGCAAATTCGAACCTAGGGGGCACCAGTGATCTAAGTTCATCGGAGCAGAAGCCGTGAGATTATTTATAGAAGAGACACAGGAAAGCCACGTCGCGTCGGTGAGAGAGAGAGAGAGAGACTGCAGTCGGTCTGCTAAGTCGGTATCGATCACATTACAGACCCTCCGCTGTACCTTGTCGAGAAGCCCAAGGAGTGTTTCGCCAGGAGAGTTGTATATATATCGCCTGAAGAAACCAAAGAGGTCTAACTTGTCGTAGCTTAATCGGCTGTTCTCTCCAACTTTTTCTTAAGAAAGAAAAATACTGGATTTTAAAATTAAATACACACAAACTAGGGTTAAATAGGGACTTAGGAGATTTGAATCTTTTTTAGATACATTTAAAAGAAATTTTTTTTAAACTCTTTTAGATACATTTAATTTTTTTTTATATCTAAAACATATTTACAAGCATTATTAAAGATAGGTTTCTGTTTACAAACATAATTAAAAAAAAAAAATCTGTCGCTTTCAACGTCACTTGATGTAAAAACAAAAACTCTCTCCACAAACGCATCACGTGATGTAAACAAACGCGTCACGTGATGTAAACAGACTCTTCACAGACACTCTCGTGAAATCTCGCGAAATACGTTACTAATTCAAATTGTAAAATCATTTGTTTCTGATGAAGGACCGAGGGCGGTCTGAAATATAAAATATAATAGTAGAAATAAACAAATACTGTCCAAAAAAACACATTTTTAAACTCAAAACGTTTTAATATTCTTATACATATTAAGACAGTACACGTGGATCATCACTATGCTATATATATATATATATATATATATATATATATATATATATATATATATACTAGTTTAATATCGAAATAACTTTATAACCTAAATCTAATCTTTTTGTTAAACTTAGAATTTAACATTCGTAATAAAAATAAAGTGAATCTAATGGACGAGTTATCACACTGATCCCTATTTGAATCAAATATTAATGTTAAAGTCCCAATAAATTATTTTAAGTGCGTGTTTTTTATCTTCTTCAAATTAGAAATTGCTTTATTTTGATTGGCCCAGATTGTCTATGTAACAATGCCTCCCTGATTAAGGGGGTTTGACTAGTCTTAAATCTTTTAAAGCTCTTCAACTTGAAATAAACCTCATCACTTGATAAGACACAGATAATGTCGAGACAAAATGGCACTTTACTCCTGATATTATAACATATTTATATTATAAATTCTAAATAAATATTATTCGTCCTAATTTGTCCTGAGCACTTTTTAAAGAATAGTGTTTCATATATATATATATACTTGAGATTTGAAAAAGAAATATCTCGACCAGCGGTCGAGAGCGAGGGAAATTTACTCGCCCCAAAATCATTTTACTCGACCGATTCCATTTTCTTAATAGTCGCCTTACGTAAACATAGCGTGAATTGCTAACGGAAAACAAAAAATGAAATATAAATTAAAATTTCGACCGTGTTAAAGAGGATTAAAAAATTAAAAAAAATAATAACAATAAAATTTGCTCTTTCCTCTTAATAATAGCATAAGCATTTTGATGATAAATCTTTGTTTTATCAAGTTTCAGCCCTTTTAATATCATGATATGCTGTTTATGTTTGGCAATTGAGTGGAGGTACCTAATTTCGTAGTTTCTTTCTTCCGTTTATCTACAACATCCATCTCATAGATAATAGAAAAATATTTCGTAAGCTGGGAGGAAATATAGATGTTAAGTCAAGGATAATAATTTTCCAAATGAGTTTCTAAAAATCTGTGAGCGTTTTTAATTTGGGCGACAGAGACATTTTGGCTTCACTCTGGAAGCGTTAATTAAACTAATGTTTAAACTGACCGCGACGATAAAAGCAAGACAGGGGCTTGTTAATCTAAATTCCATTTGTCAGTTCTTGCTTTGATAATTGCGGAATGTCAGTGTGTTTTGTTTAGCCACACATTCCGACGTAAATCATGCGCTATGCATAAGACCAAAGAGTTCAATAATGCCATTGTAGGTCATTCTAAGTAACTTGTGAATCTTCACTGGCATGCTTTTAGTTTGTTAAAGGAATCAGATTTCCCATTTATATATTTGAAGGGACACGTTTCATTGCGAGATTTTTAATCGACCGCACGCAAATAGAGCAATAAACTTTAATCACCCAATTAAGTTTTAATCGACTGAGTCAATCGGGCGAGTGAAATCTCAAAGGCTATATATATACAGAGGTTCTATATATATATATATATATGTATATATATACAATGGCTTTATATATATATATATATATATATATATATATATATGTATATATATATATATATATGTGCAGGATTTCTAAAGAATGTATACATATTTTTATGTTTTCTCGAGAAATAATTCAAGCAACTATACACTATATCTAATTGCAAAAATGCATATGAAGACAGTATTTATTATAAATGCGTACTCTTAAGATTTTCTCATCCAATGTTTTCAGTCTGATGGATCTTTTAATACAGGTATTGCTGACAAGGCAATCCTGAATAATCACAAGCAGGAATCAACGTTTTGATATGATTCTTGGACTTTTGAGAAAACGTACGATCATCACTTCATAAATTGATTGACGTCCCTGGTTTCTGAAACCGTTCTTTGCTATAAACTAAAAACCTATATCTAATTTGTTAGATTGTAAACCGTGTGGGTGGATCTCAACGAAAGCATATTTGCTAGCACCTTTGACCTTCAACTGTATTTATATACTTCCAGTAGCATTTCAGCTTTACCCTGTAAAAGTGTGTACATATTTTTGAAAATCGAGACGGCAGATAATTTTCTAAACATATACTGTTCAATATAATAGATAATGAATGTCTATTATGTTTAACCACGGGCTGTTCTAAACATCGTATTTTGGATTTAATTTCAAGTGAAAATAAAACCAAAAATTATCCAATATTTGGATATTTTTTATTATGCTGGTTCTAAGCTTTCAGCTGACATGAGCCATCTTCAGCAAGGTTACAGGGCCATTAACATAAAGACGTCCACAATTAAGTATAACTTTATCTTGCGTTGACATAAAACTTTGTTATGCGACGATAGACGTCACCGAATAGCAGACGCAGTTCGTAAATTTACAATGCAGTTCTATGACATCACACCGCGTGTGAGACAAAAATGCTAACAGAACTATATGTCTAAATGCAATGTAATGTGTTCTGACCAGATTGAAATATGATTTTATTAATTTTTTTTCTTTCTATCATTTCACCCCGAGCAAGGCGGAAACGCCACTGATGTGCAGGGGGCTACATAAATGTAAAAAGATTAATTAGAAAAGAGTGAGGAGTACAAACTAGTTAGAAAGGAACAATAGAAACCCGAGAAAGCAGGTGCGATAACAGATACATAGGTGGAGAGAAAGGGAAGGTTATACAGGGGTGGGGAGCGAGCTAGAGTCCAGTGGTTAGTAGATGAGTATTGACTTTGCATTTAAATTTCTGGAGGTTGTAGCCGTCAGGAAAGAAAGAATACGGGAGCGAGTTCCACAGGCGGGAAGTGCGAGAGAAGAAGCTGCAGGAGTAGAATTGTCGTCTGCATTTGGCAAACCTGACTGTGAATGGGTGGGACCCAGATGCCAGTCTGGTTGCACGAGTAAATACCTGTTGAGGAGGTATCAGTGACTTAAGCTCGTCCGAGCAGAAGCCATGAAAGTATTTATAGAACAGACAAAGGGAGGCCACATTTCGACGATGGGGAAGTGGCTGCAGTCGAGCCGCCAGATCAGTACCTATCACATTACAGACTCTCCTTTGGAGCCTGTCAAGGACACTGAGGAGAGCGTCAGGGGCACCTCACCATAAATGGCAGCAGTACTCCATGCACGGACGGATGGTTGACTTGTATATATGCAGGATGGATTCAGGTGGAAAAAACATCCTGGATCGACATAGTGACCCAATCTTCTTAGCAGTAGATTTTGGTATGGATTCAATATAGTGGTTCCATTTGAGGTCTGAGGACAGGATAAGTCCGAGGAGACGTAGTGTATTACTCTCTGGGAGAATCTCTTGGTCCATGCTTATGGGAGCCTGGAGAGGTTGTCTGTAATGGTTGACAGACAACAGCTTGGTTTTAGATGAATTGAAGTTGACAAGCCACTTCTTGCCTCAGTTCACCACAGAGTGTAGATCCAGCTCAAGGTCAGCAGCGAGATTATGTCTGTCCGCCACGACAGGTTTCTTACTGGTGCGGGAGTATATTGTGTGGGTTGATTTGATTTAATATAGATGGCCTCCACTATCTGAAAGTTATTTTTACTGTGTAATATATATATATATATATATATATATATATATATATATATATAATCATTTCACCCTATTCAAGGCAGGATCGCCACTCGTGCCCAGGGTTTAAAATCAGAGAAAGAAGAAAAGGTACAAGAGTTGACGAAGAAATGGTAAGAGATGGATAGGAATGAAGTAGATAGATGACAACTGAGGCTGTATTTTAAATTATAGAAGTTATAGCTATCAGGGGAGGAAGCAATTACAATTATAAGAGAAAAAACTATCAGAGTAGAATAAGTGGTTGTATTTAACTATTTCGACGGTAAAATTGTGGAAGCTTGATATCACTCTAGTAGTAAGAGTAGACACATATTAAGTTATGATAATGTTTAGTACCAAGATTGTTATTTTTTCAATAGTTTTACTACTAATAAGTTATTATGGCAAGCATGTTTTATGTCGGAAATTTCTCAATACAGATAGAGCGCTGATAGTTTTAGTGCAAAGAGTTTGTCACTTTATCTATGCAGGTTTATGGCGATTTTCGTAAGAACACCTTTATGAGGCATACATTCATAGGGGCTTGGTTTCTTGTTATGGAGTCACGTTTTTTTTTTCTTTTTAATTATAAGAATCTCGGTGTAATTTGATATTTTGTGGTTTTGGATTTGTTTGCAATTGGCTGGTTTTCTTTTTATTTCTTTTCTTTTTCTTTTTATTGCGCTGGTGTTAGACTTTTAAATGCTTTTTATTGCTTTTTAATGTACTCGGAAATGGGTGTCCGCTTAATTGTTTTATATTAAAACACTGGCATATAGGAAAAATCTGAGAAAGATAGATAGATTGATAATTATGAATAAAATGATATACATATCTGCATACAACCGATCAAAAGTTAACAAAGCTGACTAGTTGTCTATATTTCTGAGATGAGGTAATATTTACAGTATTTATATTATTCGGATTACTGTACTCATCTTTGTTGCCATTTGAACAACTATTAATAATAGATCATTCTATTTTTCTATATTTTTGAGATGAGGTAGTATTTACAGTATTTACATTATTCGGACTATTGTCTTCTTCTTTGTTGCCATTTGTACGACGTTTAATGATAGATAATTCTATTTGTCTATCAAAACAAAGCTGTTATCAACTAATCACCATAGACAATCGCATCTACCTCCCATTAGCATGGGACAGGCTAGCCTCCCAGAGAGTAAAATACTACGCCTCCTTGGCCTTACACTCTCGGCGGACCTCAAATGGAATAACTATATTGAATCCATTGCCAAATCTGCTGCTATGAAAGTGGGCTCCCTGTGCAGGGCCCGGAAATTTTTCCCACCTGAATCTATTCTGCACATATACAAATCTACCATCCGCCCGTGTATTGAATATTGCTGCCATATCTGGTCGGGTGCCCCTGCTGCTCTCCTTGGGCTTCTTGACAAAATACAAAGGAGGATCTGTAACGTGGTTGATACTGACTTGGCAGACCGGCTGCAGCCGCTCTCACACCGGCGTGATGTGGCTTCCCTGTGCCTCTTCTACAAGTACTTTCATGGCTTCTGCTCCGATGAGCTTAGATCACTGGTGCCGCCTAAGCACGAATTTACACGAGATACTAGATTAGCAACTAGGTCCCACCCTTTTACAGTTAAACAAATAAGATGTAACCGTAAATTCTACTCCAACAGCTTCTTTTCTCGCGCTTCCCAACTGTGGAACTCCCTTCCACAAGTCTGCTTTCCCGACAGTTACAATCTCCAGGTGTTTAAATGTAGGGTCAATAGACACCTCCTATCACACTAACTCCCAACTATTCTCACAACACTCTCATCTACCCAACCCTCATTCTCGGTATCCTTACCGGCCTATCACCCACCCTCTGTCATTTCCTATATTTAATCAGCCTTTCTCCACTCTACGTAGCCCCCTGCACAGTAGTGGCAGTGACATGCCTTGCTCGGGGTGAAATGCTTATAAAAAAAAAATTCTAAGATGAGGTAGTATTTAAAGCATTTACATTATTCGGACTATTGTCCTCATCTCTGTTGCCATTTGTACCACGCTTAGTAATAGATCATTTTATTTCTCTATATTTCTGAGATGAGGTAATATTTACAGTATTTAAATTATTCGGGCGATTGTCCTCATTATTGTTGCCATTTGTACGACGTTTGTGCCGTTGTACTCTTCGGCCTTTTTCAGGTGCCAGGAATTGTCTATAATTCTTAGATGAAGTAATATTTACAGTATATACATTATTCGGACTATTGTCCTCATTTTTGTTGTCATTTGTACGACGTTTCGGTCGTTGTACGCTCTGGCCTTCTTCAAGTGCAAGGAATTTCAAACCGAACGGAGTCCATATACCACAGTGATTATAATAAAGTGTAACACTATTTCTGCATATGAAAAAATGTAATCCTAAGTTTGATACAACGGTGCGCAAGAAAATATTACTCGTGGTATTGTTGATTTTGCAGTTTATTGTAAATCGCAATATGAGTCCAGTTAACCAAAACAGAAAATATACTTATAACCAACTTATAAAATTTAAAAACAGAAAAGAAAACTAGTTGTAAATCAAGAGAATAGAAAGGAAAAATATATTTTGCATTGTTTATTCAAAAATTGATCAGCAGCTTTGGGGTTTTGGACTGGTGGAAGTGAAAAATAGTGGTAGTCACTACAAGAATGTCAAAATTTTTTTGATGAAGTTAAGAAGGTCAAAGTTTTAACTATGGGAATAAAAACGAATTATAAATCTCACTGTCATTAAAGTTTCAAAGCTAAAGACTGGATTAGCTGACGTGATCAGTTGAATCAAGAAAAGAAGATGAAGAGAAATTACGTCAGAGGAAATATTGTTGCCTCATTGGTTGAACCAAACCCCCACCTTGAAATGTAGAAGTGCAATTAATCTCATTGGTCAAAGATTTGATTTGCATAGATATCCCGGGTCCAGACCATGCACCTCCCAAGAGAATTTGGAACAAGTATAAAAATCGAAACCCCGGCGAGCTAAATCAGTAGAAGCTGTTGAGAGAAAGAGACAAGACGAATTTACTGCCGCTGTCGCCACACACCACCCTACATTGGCCGTTTCCGTAAAGCTTGGGTAAAGAATCCTAAAAAAACTGTTTTATTTTGAAAATTGAAAGCTAGCATTATTAAACGAAATATTTTCACTCCGTTGTGAAAATTGAATTCGACGACTGTATATTCGGTTTCTGTTGATAATTATATGTATATATATATAAAGACTTATTCCATAACTTATACAGGCATTATCGAAATTATTTATTTTATTTATTTTTTTTAGTGCCGTATTTTTTTTTCTTAAGCAAATGTACGCGCGCGTCCGGCCTGGTTCGACGTGGTAAAGATACAGCTAGCAAGATTTCGGCGTGCCTTCCTTGGATCCGAATTTACAGCGTGGGCAAGAGAGAGTGCCGTTATAATAGATTTGTTTATTAGTAGTCTACGTCAATGCGCCACTGTTCTTGAAGCTCTATTCTGGTTTCTCGCTTTTCTGTCTACTCTGATATTCAAAAATGGTAAATTCAACGTCAAGCGTTATCTACTGTGTCCTTGAATAATTTTGTTTTAATGACTTCTCTCTACTCAATAACATTTTCTCAGTTATCTTTTATTATTAGTAACTCCATTGCGCATTAGAGGCTTTATCGCCTTGCTTGGGTGGTGAAAGGAGTAAAACAAGCTTAGATTCTCTAAGAAACGTGGAGGCACAGTTTCTCTGAGAAAGAAGTAATCTATCAAGCATAGCTTAATTAGGTAAAAGTGTGCAGTATAGGACATCCGATAAGAAACATACTTTTTTTTAATCATATAACCCCGGGCAAGGCGGTAATGCCACTGATGTGCAGGGGGCTACATAAGAGTAAAAAGATTAAGTAGAAGAGAGTGAAGAGGAAGACGAACCAGTTAGAAAGGAGCAAGAGAAGGATAGGAATACAGGTGTGATGACAGTTGCAAAGGTGGAGAGAAAGGAAAGGATATACGGGGTGGTGAAAGAACTAGAGTCAAGTGGTTAATAGATGAGTATTGACATTACATTTAAATTCCTGGAGGTTGTAGCAGTTAGGAAAGCAAGAATTGTCGTCTGCATTTGGTTAATCTAACTGTGAATGGGTGGGACCCAGTTGCCAATCTGGTTGCACGAGTAAACACCTGTTGCAGAGGCACCAGTGACTTAAGGTCGTTGGAGCAGAAGCCATGAAAGTATTTATAGAACAGACAAAGGGAGGCCACATCTCGTCGGTGGGGAAGTGGCTGTAGTCGAGCCGCCAAGTCGGTACCTATTACATTACTGATTCTCTTTTGGAGCCTCTCGAGAACACTGAGATGAACAGCAGGGGCGCCTGACCATATATGGCAGTAGTATTCCATGCACGGACGAATGGTTGATTTGTATATATTCAGGATGGATTCAGGCGGGAAAAATATCCTGGCCCGACACAGTGACCCAACCTTCTTAGCAGTGGATTTAGCTATGGATGCAATGTAGTGGTCCCATTTGAGATCAGAAGAGAGGGTAAGGGCGAGGAGGCGCAGTGTATTGCTCTCAGGGAAACTCGTTTGGTCCATGCTTATGGGAGGCAGGAGAGGTTGCCTGTGATGATTGACAGACAACAGCTTGGTCTTAGTCGCATTGAAATTGACAAGCCACTTCTTGCCCAATTCAACACAGAATGTCGATCCCGTTCAAGGTCAGCAGCAAGTTTATGTTTGTCCGCCACGAGGGGTTTCTTACTGATGCGGGAATAAATTGTGGCGTCATCTGCGTAGATGCCTACTTGGCTCTTGATCTCATCTGGGAGGTAATTTATGAAAATAAGGAAGAGCGTCGGGCCCAGGATAGAGCCCTTAGCGACACTAGCGTTTGTACTGTAGGATGTAGAGGCATGCCCATTCAGTGATAATATTAAATCAAACTAGTTCGCTTATCATTCAGTCAGGTAAGTGCCGTATGTAATGCACGATTGGGCGATTGCATCTCGAAAGAGACATGTCTGATTGGGCAGAAAATTTTCCAAAGACGAGGACAACAGTACGAACAATGTAAATAGTGTAAAAATAATTTTCCAAATCCAGCGAACTCTTTCTTTAAAGATACAATTGAAGTTTCTAGAGGACCTAATGTGGAAAGTTGGATTAGAGAGATGCCAAACTCACTTTACTACGAGCTGTAAAGAACAGGAAATTGTGGAGAGTCATGATCGAGGTACATTCTGGAGGGACAGCAATCAAAGAAGCAGAAGAAAAAGAACACGGGATGAAACGAGATGAGAAAACATTTATTTCAGGTTAACGGAAAGATTATCTTTCATGATTTGGTAATGTTTTCAAATCATTTTTAAAAGCGATCCGTAGCAAAAATACAGGTTAGTAAACAGGAAATTCATGTCTCAAAGGTTAAAGTTGATTTTGAAGGTCACCGGATATAATTCATACTAGAATTGTAGAATGTTAAACTAACAGTTAATTTTAGTCGTTTGATGTTTTGGTTCTATTTATTCATTTTCGAAAAAAAAAAATATTGTGTGAATTCTAAGGCATGAAAAAATTATTCATTAAACAACTTAGATTGTCTTCCAAATATGTCACCATTACAAAAGTTGAATAAATATGTTCTGCATTTTACGTTTTTTCCCACATCAGTCACTACGCCATCTTGAGGAATCTACTGAAGATGGTGTGTTTTCATAAATCATGTAACATCTAGAAAAGTTGTCTTCAGCTTGTCCAAACAAATTTCGATTTTTGTGTTGCTAACACGTGTATTAATAACTTATTAATGTATGTGGTTCTACAGAAGGATGATAAGGATACCATGTATCGAACATGTGAGCAAAGATAAGATTTTGTAGAGGATAGAAAGAAAAGGAAACTAATAGTTAACATCAGGAAAAGACAGCTGAAGTTTCTGGGACCTATAATGAGGAAGAAGGGATTGGAGAATCTGATACTCACAGGTCAGATAGAGGATGGAAATGAAAAGTAAACTAATACTTAACATCAGGAAAAGACAGCTGAAGTTCCTAGAACACGTAATGAGGAAGAAGGGCTTGGAGAATCTGATACTCACAGGTCAGATAGAGGATGGAAATGAAAAGTAAACTAATACTTAACATCAGGAAAAGACAGCTGAAGTTCCTGAGACATGTAATGAGGAAGAAGGGCTTAGAGAATCTGATACTCATAGGTCAGATAGAGGATGGAAATGAAAAGGAAACTAATACTTAACATCAGGAAAAGACAGCTGAAGGTTTTTCGGACATGTAATGAGGAAGAAGGGCTTAGAGAATCTGATACTCACAGGTCAAATAGAGGATGGAAATGAAAAGGAAACTAATACTTAACATTAGGAAAAGAAAGCTGAAGTTCCTGATACATGTAATGAGGAAGAAGGGCTAGGAGAATCTGATACTCACAGGTCAGATAGAGGATGGAAACAAAAAGGAAACTAATACTTAACATCAGGAAAAGACAGCTGAAGGTTTTTGGGACATGTAATGAGGAAGAAGGGCTTAGAGAATCTGATACTCATAGGTCAGATAGAGGATGGACATGAAAAGGAAACTAATACTTAACATCAGGAAAAGACAGCTGAAGTTTCTGGGACATGTAATGAGGAAGAAGGGATTGGAGAATCTGATACTCACAGGTCAGATAGAGGATGGAAACGAAAAGGAAACTAATACTTAACATCAGGAAAAGACAGCTGAAGTTTCTGGGACATGTAATGAGGAAGAAGGGCTAGGAGAATCTGATACTCACAGGTCAGATAGAGGATGGAAACAAAAAGGAAACTAATACTTAACATCAGGAAAAGACAGCTGAAGGTTTTTGGGACATGTAATGAGGAAGAAGGGCTTAGAGAATCTGATACTCATAGGTCAGATAGAGGATGGACATGAAAAGGAAACTAATACTTAACATCAGGAAAAGAAAGCTGAAGTTCCTGATACATGTAATGAGGAAGAAGTGCTAGGAGAATCTGATACTCACAGGTCAGATAGAGGATGGAAACAAAAAGGAAACTAATACTTAACATCAGGAAAAGACAACTGAAATTCCTGGGACGTAATGAGGTAGAAGGGCTCGGAGTATATAATATTCACAGGTCAGATAGAGGGAATGAGAGAGAAAAGTAACGCGCAACACATTTCATGGGCTTGATCAAGTAGTTGACAAAGCAGAATTTGAGTGGGGTAACAAGAGAAAGCATGCTGAGAGTATTAGGGATAGGAAGATGTGGAAGGCCATGATCATTTAAGGGACATGTCATATATAAGAAGAAGAGTGATAAATAACTAATCAGTATTGAGAAGTGGGTTCATACCTAATCAGAATTTGATAAACAAAAAAAAATTATAATGTGGATATAAAGTGAGGGATCAATTCTATATTACAATCAATATATAAACTGATCCTTCATTTTAAGGCCATGCTAGTTTTCTCTACAGTTAAATTCTAGATTTATAGGTTTGGGCAAATGGATGTTAAAGCGGGGTTTGGGTGGGGTAACATGAGAAAGCGTGCCAAGAGCTACAATGAATAGGAAGATGTGGAGGGCCATGATCATCTAAGGGACACAGCACAGAGAAAAAGAAGAGTGATAAATAACTAATCAGTATTGAAATGAGGTCGATTCATACCAAATCAGAATTTGATAAACAAACAAGAAATCATGATGTGGGTATTACGTCAGGGATCAGTTCTATATTATAGTCTATATATAAACTGAACCCTCACTTTGTAATCATGCTAGTTTCTATAAATATATATTCCAGATTTATGGATTTGAACAAATGGATGGCTGAGCAGGGTTTGGGTGGAGTAACAAGAGCCACTAGGAATAAGGAAATGTGGAGGGCCATGATCATCTAAGGGACACGGCACATAGCAGAAGAAGAGTGATTAATAACTAATCAGTATTAAGAAGTGGGTTCATATCTAATCAGAATTTGATAAATAAATTATAATGTGGATATTACGTGGGGGGATCAATTCTCCATTATAATCAATATACAAACTAAACCCTCACTTTGTAACCATGCTAGTTTCTCTGCATTTATATTCTATATTTGTGAACTTGGGTAAATGGATGTCAAAGCGGAGTTTGGGTGGGTTAATAAGAGAAAGGGTGCCAAGAGCCATTAGGGATAGGAAGATGTGGAAAGCCATGATCGACTACGTCCTGAATGGACATAGCACATACAAGAAGAAGAAGAATGTCTCTTCAGGATTTTGAATGGCCCTTCATATGCGGTTGCAATACCGCAATTTACTCTCGCCTCGATCATAAATCCGGTGTTGGCGACAAAATGAACCTCGCTGCTGAGCTTAAAAAGGAACTCCAATCCGTAGTGGACTGTGGTAAGAAATGGCTCGTAAATTTCAATGCTTCCAAAACGAAGCTGCTATCAGCTAACCACCAGAGACAATCGCACTTACCTCCCATTAGCATGGAACAGGCTTGCCTCCAAGAGAGTAAAACACTACGCCTCCTTGGCCTTACACTCTCGGCGGACCTCAAATGGAATGACTATATCGAATCAATTGCTAAATCCGCTGCTATGAAAGTCGGTTCTCTGTGCAGGGCCCGGAAGTTTTTCCCGTCTGAATCTATCCTGTACATATATAAATCTACCATCCGCCCGTGTATTGAATACTGCTGCCACATCTGGTCGGGTGCCCCTGCTATTCTCCTCGGGCTTCTTGACAAAATACAACGGAGAATCTGTAACGTGATAGATACTGACTTGGCAGACCGGCTGCAACCACTCTCTCACCGGCGTGACGTGGCTTCCCTGTCCTCTTCAATAAATACTTTCACGGCTTCTGCTTTGATGAACTTAGATCATTGGTGTTGCCTAGGTACGAATTTACACGAGATACTAGATTAGCAACTATGTCCCACCCTTTTATAGTGAAACAGATAAGATGTAACCGTAATTTCTACTCCAACAGCTTCTTTTCTCGCACTTCCCGCCTGTGGAATTCCCTTCCACATATCTGCTTCCCCGACAGCTACAATCTCCAGGAGTATAAATGTAAGGTCAATAGACACCTCCTATCACACTAACTTGCATCTATTCACCCAATACTCTCACCATCTACCCAACCCTCATTCTCGGTATCTTTACCTGTCTATCACCCACCTTCTGACATTTCCCATATCTAACCATCCTTTCTCACCACTTTCCCCTCTATGTAACCCCCTGCGCAATAGTGGCAGTGGAATGCCTTGCTTGGGGTGAAACGATTAAAAAACATGACTTGGCTAAGCCACGCACTATTTCAAAATCATTATTCAGGGCATGGATATTTGATAAATTCAAGATGTTAAGTAGTTGTGAAAAAATCTTTTGATGCTGTTGATCGTTTTGTTTGTCCAGAAATGACCGGGATTTTGTGTATGCCTCCTTAGCAAGAAAATATCAATGCCATGGAGTGATTAGAAGAATGATTTATAACTAATCAGTATTGAGAAGAAGTGGGTTCATATCTAATCAGAATTTGATAAATAAATAAATTATAATGTGGATATTACGTGGGGGGATCAATTCTATATTATAACCAATATACAAACTAAACCCTCACTTTGTAACCATGCTAGTTTCTCTGCATTTATATTCTATATTTGTGGACTTGGGTAAATGGATGTCAAAGCGGAGTTTTGGTGGGTTAGTAAGAGAAAGGGTGTTTGAGACAATATAATACAACCCAACCACATGGGACAATACTAATTGGAATTATTTACATTATTCCAATTTTTGAGTTTTGTTTAACGGCATATCAACACCTCTGTGGGTTATTTATTGCGAAAAAGCTAGGGTTTTAAGGAAATTTTTAATTTAATGTTTGATTATGGTGAGAAGATTGATTTAGTCAGATTTTGATGAAAAGTTTATTTAACTTTTTTATTTTAGAAAACTGAATATCTCTTCTAGTTTTGTATTCAAAAATATATTGCTGGTAATAATTTTTTTCTTTAAAAATGTGTTACGGTAATATTTTTTCTTTTTTTCAAAAATGTATTGTTGGTAATATTCTTTTTTCAAAAATGTATATTTTTCTATAAAAGTCTATTTTTATGTTTATATTTCTCTAAAAGTCTTTCATAGTGTTTTGACTCCAGATTGGAGGGGTTAACTATTTGCCCAAAGCTTGGACCCTAACAGGTGCTACAACTCCGGGTCAGGGTAAACCTGGGAACAACAGCAATTGAGGGGTGGTTCCATGCTTCTCACAACCTTCCAATGAGAGGCCTTGCTGCCGGATGCAGTTTAACGTCATACTCATGACCCACATTATTCGAAATCTTGTGCGCAATATTATTGCCATGTTTCCGACGTTTCGGCTTTTATACGCTTCCGCTTTCGTCAGGTGCTTAGAATTTTTAACTGAAACCTATATTTTGATCACTGATATAGATCGTTCTCGTTCCATGCATGATGCCTCTTCCGGATGTTATGTAGTTATCTACGATTTTAACTCAAAACTTATTTGTTCACCACTGTTGTAGTCAGGTATTGAACTCACAACTGTTTGGGTCAAGTCACTGGAACTAACCAACGCCTATATCCAATGAGCCATAAGTCCTTGACGACATGTAACAAGAACGATATACTCTAGTGATTGAAATAAAGGGTTTGCTTTAGCATTACTAGAACCTGAAGAACACCGGAGCGTATAACGGTCGAAACGTCGTAATCATGGCAATAAAGATGAGGACAATAGTCCGAACGATGTAAATCATGTAAATACTACCTCATTTCAGAAGACAAAAACTAATTTAATTTTGTGAAATAATGTCATTGTAGAATTCTCCAGCCACCTAGTAGTTTTATTAAATATCCTGCAATGAGATTATTTGAAATGTTTCGAATTCAACTAAGATTTTGTATTAACGGCTTTTTAAAAAGTCATAAGGAAACCACAAGACCCCCTACAGAAGGTAGCTGAAGGGAGTGACAAGAAAGAACTACAAATAAACTGCAAGAAAACCAAATGCCTGGTCATCAGCAAAAAGGGCCACTAAAATCAAGCAGGTACAAAAATTTAAATACCTAGGAAGTGTTCTAACAGAAGACGGACAGTGCGACACAGATATCTGCAGGTGAATTGGCATGGCGAAGGACGCGTTCCAGAAGCTGAGTAGAGTATTAAGAGACAGGAAAATTTTGCTAGAAACAAAGAAGAGAGTACCAGATTGCTATGTGATGTCAGTTCTTCAATATGACAGTGAATGCTGGACAATATCATTGAAGATGAAGGAAAAATTTGAAGCAACTGAAATGTGGTTCTACAGAAGGATGCTGCAGATATCATGGACCGAGCATGTGAGCAATGATGAGGTTTGGGAAAGGATGGAAACGAAAAGAAAATTAATATTGAGCATCAGGAAGAGACAACTAAAGTTCCTGGGACATGCAATGAGGAAGGAGGGCTTGAAAAACTTGATACTAAGAGGACAGATAGAGGGAAAGAGAGACAGGAGAAAACAGCGTGCAACGTACTTGACTGGTCTGAGCAGGTGGATGGCAGAACGAGGGTTGCGAGGTGTAACAGGAGAAAGCGTGCTAAGAGCCACCAGAAGTGATAGGGAGACGTGGAAGGCCATATACACCTATGTCCTGAAAGAAGAAGACACAAATACGCACCTATCAACTTTTCTTTCTTTCGTCTTGATGAAGACTTAAATGATCGAACATACATCATTTATCAAATCTCCCTTCTCCTTTCATGTAACATTACCATGTATCGAAAATTGAAACTTTGTCAGGATTTCAATATCATAATTCATTAACACACACAGAAACGAAAAGCGAGCGAAACGCACTGGCTAATACTAAATAGAGTATTTCCCTTGTCTCTTTCTTTATCCATCTACTAGCAGTATAGCCCGGCGTTGTTCGGGTGTAATGAAAGCTTTAAAACTAATCCATGGTCCTGGAACTCAGACTCATCCTAAAGAATATTTGAAATAATAAAATAATTGCGACAATTTACCAATCGCACCTAGTATATATATATATATATATATATATGTACTAGCAGTATAGCCCGACGTTGTTCGGGTGTAATGAAAGCTTTAAAACTAATCCATGATACTGGAGCTCAGATTCTTTGGACGTTAGCACGAAAGACTAAAAAGCAATAGTTGTTTCCAGTTGAAGCGAAACCGTAGACTGAAAGAAAAATGAATGGATGTAAGTCAAACTTTGATTTCCTGCTATCGATATCAAATAAATTTTTTTCGTCGTAAACTGAATTTTGAAGGCTAAATAAGTCCTCTGAGTAAATGGTATCATGGCTGAGACTAAGAACTACAATTATACCTACTTAGAACCAAACCCGAAGCATAAACTAAAATAAAAGGTCTGAAAAAATACAGACATACAGGCTGATAAACAGATACACACACACACACACACACAAACATCTTGCCTTATATATATATATATATATATATATTATCGATATTACACTATTGTAAGAACTGCAACCTTGAAACTTCTGAATATTATTTCTTATGTCTTTGTCTATGAGTTTATTAAATTTGATTAAAATCGGACCACTCCTTCTATAACCTGATTTTTTGATTATCGATTTTTGATATTTATTGGGGGCACCTTGACACAAAACCTAGCTAGGAACACTCGCAGACGCTTATAGTACAACTGTGTAAATTTTCAAGAAAATCGGTTCAGCCGTTTCGGAGTCTATAGGTAACGGACACACACACACACACACACACACACACACACACACACACACACAAAGTTCCATTTATAAATAAGTTTAGATTTAGATACATGATTTGGTACGGATGAAATGTATGGAAAAGCATTTACTGCCATAAAAATATGTAGATGTATTACTAATTTGCGATTTATGTTTTGCAGACTGTATTTTTATATGCTATTCAACACACGAGTACAGAGTAACGTAAAAGATGGAGGAGTTCTCGCGTGATTTGCGAGAACAAATCTCGTTAGCTTTGTTTATTTCTTTGTAGTAGCGTATTTGTTCTCGTCTCGTGTGTTTTCTTCTATCGGTTCAGGAGAGGGCAGACCTTTTATCCTTGTTTACCAGACCTTCGTTGCTTCATCAAATTCATTTTACCATTTCTATTCGCCTGGCAAAGTTCTTTATTACAAGGCTAAGAATTTCTTGTTTCCATTGCAATGTTTACGGAATATTCTTTCCATTAAAAGGTCACGAAAACAAAAAAGAAATTGTTTATCAAAATATTGTCAACATCTTTCAAAGGAATTACCTTTCTAATCAAACCAATTCACACGCAGGCACACACACGATTTGATAAAACAGAAGAATATATATATATATATATATATATATATATATATATATAGTGTTAATATAACAAAATGAATGTCTATTATGTTTAATCATAAGCCGTTCTAAACATCGTATTTTGGCATTAATTTCAAGTGGAAATAAAGACAAGAGTTCTCCAACATTTGGATAATTTTTTTAAGTTGGTTTTAACCTTTCGGCCATCTTCAGAGAGGTTACAGGGGCGTTAACATAAAAACATACACCATCAAAGATGATTTTTTATCTTGTGTTGACATAAAAGCTTAGAACCAAAATAATAAAAAAATTATACAAATGTTGGAGACTTTTGTCTTTATTTTCACCTGAAATTAAAACCAAAATACGATGTTTAGAACGGCTTATGATTAAACATAATATACATCCATTGTCTCTTATATTTAACAGTACATGTTTAGATAATTATCTGCTGCCTCGATATATCTATCTATCTATCTATCTATCTATCTATCTATCTATCTATCTATCTGTAATGAATTAGAGCTCTCTAACTGCTGGCGTATGATACATCATACGCTAAAAGTCTGCCTACTACTACTAAGCGCCCATAACTCAGAGTTTTAATCGCCGACTGACGCCAATTCGGTCTGGTTTCAAAGGCAGTCGGATGTCTAACCGTACTGATGAGATCTGTCCGCGGATGACTATATATATATATATATATATATATATATATATATATATATATATATATTTGAGTGTTTGAATCTGTGTGTAAAGGAAGAATCTATCACTAAACATAGTCGTTACTTCTTTTCGTTACTGAATTTAAAAAATATGGAACCTTCGCGAATTATTCAATCAAAATACTGGCACGCACAATAGTCTCTCTCTCTCTCTCTCTCTTTCTCTGTCTATATATGTGTGTGTGTACGTGTGTGAGTATGTGTGCGCGTGTGTGCGTGCATGAGAGTGTTATTGTGTGTTTGTGTGCGTGTGTTAATGTTTAACAATCTCTTCAAGGATGAAAGGGAGGCCAGATAGGCAGCAGAAATGTTTTTCTACAGAAGGATTGTTAGGGTACCATAGACGGAGCACTTGAAAAACGTCGTGGTGTTGGTGACGATGCAAACGAGAAGAAAACTCATCCTTAACATCAGGAAGAGGCAGCTGAGTTTTCTGGGACACATCATGAGGAAGGTGGGTTCGGAGAATCTAATCCTCACAGGACGGATAGAAGGAAAGGGTGACACGGGAAAACAGCGCGAGACATTTGTTAGGCTTGAGCAAATGGATGGTGGGGTGGCGTTTGGGAGAGATGCCAAGAGGAAAAATATTAACTGCGACAAGGGACAGAGGCAAATGGCAGCTCATGATCGCCTACGCCCTAAAAGGACACATACTTTTGTGCGCGGGGTAGAGTGTATGTATGTGGGCTGTATATTGGAGAAGCAATCCTTAATTTCTTTTTTTTTTTTTTTAAATATCCATGATCCTGGATAATTAACAAATAATTCATGCATTTTATTGGCTAAACGATTAACCGAAAGCACCCTAGACAATACATACGATAGAATATTGATCCACACCTTGAATCCTTGAATATTGTTCGGGCACACGATAAATTGCATGAGAAATTAAAAAAAAACTGTCGCTGTTCGAAATCTCCTGCATCTCTTCTGAATGGTCTTTGTATTTAAGTTTGTGGCTACATAATCCTTCCTTTCTTTGGTGTTACACTCAACCGCAGCCCATATATAATAATCAACTATTCCCTAAGCATTTACAGTATTTTTTAATGTACAATCCTAAAAAAATATAACTTCTAATTTCTGTTTGTAAAACAAAATATGAATATATTTTATTTTTATGTATAACCTACATAAAAGATTAGAAATGTTCAATTTTCACTTTACTCAACAGTTTATCATCAGTTCTAACAAAATAAATAAATAAATAAATAAAAATAAAAAATAAAATTAAATAAAAAAATAAAAAGGCAGTTGTATTTCCTAGGTGATTGTGGTGCTGCGAATATCGGCTCAGAACAAGAAATTGTGGAGCCGATTTCAAATTTCAGTTGAATTCCTTGCATTCACTTACACGCAAATAACCTTGGAAAAAGTATTAATTCGTCTCTTTCCCTCTAGTTATGGGTTAAATATCAGGACAGATTGGGTTTTATAGTCTTGGCTGGCAACCAGTCTACCGCAGAAAGCAATGGCAACTTACTGCGGGATAATCTTCTGCCCAGTCAGTCATGTCTTGCTCGGGGTGAAACGATTAAAAAAAATGACTTGGCTAAGCCACGCACTATTTCAAAATCATTGTTCAGGGCATGGATATTTGATAAATTCAAGATGTTAAGTAGTTGTGAAAAAATCTTTTGATGCTGTTGATCGTTTTGTTTGTCCAGAAATGACCGGGACTTTGTGTATGCCTCCTTAGCAAGAAAATATCAATGCCATGGAACTTGATAGTGATTAGAAGAATGATTTATAACTAATCAGTATTGAGAAGAAGTGGGTTCATATCTAATCAGAATTTGATAAATAAATAAATCTTTCGAGACATGATCGCCCAAGCATGTATCACGTATGGCACTTAACTGACTGACTGACTTCCGTTAGAACGTTTCCCAAGTATTTAAATTTTTGTACTTGCTTGATTTTAGTATCCCCAACCTGTAATTGGCATTTTGGGCTCCGCCGTTTGCTGATGACCATACATTCGGTTTTCTTGTAGTTTATTTGTAGTTATTTGTTTCGACTTTCTTCATCTACCTTTTTTAGGAGGTCTTGTAGTTTTCTTTCAGTGTCAGTTATCAGAACGACCCACTTTTAAGAAAACCAAGCAAATGATCAAAAACCCGGATTTTGGGGGGTTAAATCTTTCCTGGTCATGCCAATATATTTTTACTACCTCCTCCTACTCCAGATCCTCCTTCTGCTTTTCTTCACTTTCCAACACACACACACACACACACACACACACACACACACACACACACACGTGTATATATATTTGTATATAAGTATATATACATGCGTATGTATAAAAATATATGCTGATACACAATCTGATTTTGTGTGTGTATGTCGAGGTATGTTCTCGTCTCTCTTTTTCGTCTAATACTTTCTTCCTCCCTTTCTCTCTCTGTCTCGTCTCTTTTTCTAGCTCTCTCCCTCTCTCTATCTCTCGATATATATATATATATATACTCTTACGTCTGTGTATGTGTGCGTAATTGCTTTTCCCTCTTTCACCCTTGCATCCGGCAATATTTTCGGAATGTCTTTGAAGTGTCAGAATCTTCGTAATTCTTGAAACGGGGCCAATCGGATTGAGGAAAGAAATTTTCGACACAATGCATCGCAAAGCCGAGTTCTGAGGCAAACGCCATTTTCTCGAAAGAAAGTGCCGATTCTTATCTTTCATTTGGGTTAACTATTTTCAGATAGGAACTGCAGCTGCCACAAGACATTTTCGAAGAACTTTCTTTTTCTGACCTTCCAATTGCTCAACCCGTCAAACTGAAACTCCTCCCACCTTTCTTCCTTCCTTCCTTCCTTCCTTCCTTTCTTCCTTCCTTCCTTACTTCACCCTCTACTTTTTTTTTTACTCATGCTGGGTAGTTCGCCAGTAACAAAAAGAACTTTGAATTTCTTTTCGCCACTGAGATTTTCATCTTCTATTTGGTTTCTATTCTTTCGACATTTTATATCTAAACTTATTTATAAATGAAACTTTGTCTGTGTGTGTGTGTCTGAGTGTATGTGTGCATCCGTTACCTATAGACTCTGAAACGGCTGAACTGATTTTCTTGAAAATTTACACAGTTGTACTATAAGCGTCTGTGAGTGTTCTTAGCTAGGTTTTATGTCGAGGTATTAGCGATAAATTTTGAAAATCGATGATCCCAAAAATCGGGTATAGAAGGAGTGGTCCAATTTTAATCAAATTTGATACACTCATAGACAAAGACATAAGAAACGATATTCAGAATTTCAAGGTTGCAGTTCTTACAATAGTGCAGAAAATTTGATATTGATACCAGGAAATCAAAATTTGATTTACAACAATTTATTTTTCTTTCAGTTTACGGTTTCACTATAACTGGAAACAACTATTGCTTTTTAGTCTTTCGTGCCAACGTCCAAAGAGTCTGAGCTCCAGGACCATGGATTAGTTTTAAAGCTTTCATTACACCCGAGAAACGCCGGGCTATACTGCTAGTATATATATATATATATATATATATATATATATATATATATATATATATACTCCAAATTAAAAATAAACACCAAGCTACCTGGTTTGCAATCGCTACGTATCGTCAGGCACTGGTGAGTGAATTATATATATATATATATATATATATATATATATTAATCATATCACCCCGAACAAGGTGGTAATGTCACTGATGTGCAGGAGGCTACATAAGAGTAAAAGCACTAAATAGAAGAGAGTAAAGAGAAGGACAAACAATTTAGAACGGAGCAAGAGAGGAAAGCAAGAATAAGGAAACGAGTTCCACAGGCGAGAAGTGCGAGGAAAGAAGCTGCAGGAGTAGAATTGTCGTCTCCATTTGGTTAGTCTCGCTGTGAATGGGTGAGACTCAGTTGCCAGTCTGGTTGCACGAGTAAACACCTGTTGCAGAGGCACCAGTGACTTAAGTTCGTTGGAGCAGAAACCAGGAAAGTATTTATAGAACAAAGAGAAGCCACATCCCATCGTTTGGGAAGTGGCTGTAGTCGAGCCGCCAAGTCGGTAACTATCACATTACTGATTCTTCTTTGGAGCCTGTTAAGAACACAGAAGTGAACAGCAGAGACACCTGACCCTATATGGCAGCAGTACTCCATGCTCGGAGCAATGTTTGATCTGTATATATGCAGGATGGCTTCACTGCACTACAACGCACATCCGTCACTAAACGCTTACAGCACCTGGTATTCCCAAGCGGTCACACATCTAAGTACTGACCAGGCTCAACTTTGCTTAACTTTGGTGAACGAGCGAGAACCGGTGTATTGAACGTGATATGGCCGTAAGCCCTGTCTAATATGGTAGTCAACCAAATAATTTGGAAATCCGTTATTGACGATTGCTTGGCGTTATGGAAATCTTTGAAGAATAATGATCGGTGGCGGGGGGGGGGTGAATTCTCGTTGGCTTTCGTGACGAAATTCTTACTGATGCCGATTTTATATCTAAGTGGACATTGACTAATAAAATTTAGGTGGCAGAAAATTTTAATGCTGAGTTTTTTTTAATATAAAGAAAAAATGAAAATATTATTATGAGACTCCACGAGAATGTCTAAGAACGGAAAATTATTTTTTTAGCTAAGCTCATATGTAAAGTTGAAGACGGAAATTTTTCGAATGCTGTTTTGAGATTATCAACTGCGTTTTTGTTCTGAGAAAGAATGAAAATATCATTTCCGTAATGGATGTTTATTGTAGGTTTGGCAATTTTTAAAAAGCGTGTTTGCTACATGGGACATGTACATGTAGAAAAGCATGGAACATGTTGGTTTCTCATACTTACACGGTTAGTATGGGCGTAAATGTGGACTTCATGGTCGTAAAATAGAGCCTGGATAGTACAAGGAAGGAGAAGAGTTTTATAGTGTGCGGATTGATAGCTGGTGGTGTTATTGCAGTATATTTATAATGTGTGATATTGAAGTATGTTTGTTTATTAATTATATCCTCAAAAGAAAAAATCATAAGATCACATGAAAAATTACATAAAAACTAAACCATCACACCTTCTCTGTCATTTTAATGAAACCTATAGACGTATATATATATATATATATATATATATATATATATACCTACATATATATATATATATACATATATATATATATATATATATATATACACACACACATATATATATATATATATATATGCTTCATTTGTAAACGAGTTATTACGCGACCTAGGTTTCTACTATGTGGTGTCTTCAGGCGATTCATTATTGCCTGAAGACACGGCATGGTAGAAACCTAGATCGCGTAATAACTTGTTTACAAATGAATATTCAAAAGTTCTACAATATAATTATATTGTACACATTTTAATACAACTTTATTTTATTTTGACCAAAAACTAAGTAATTAAATATATATATATATATATATATGTATGTTATCATATATATGTTATCATAGAGAGTATATATATATATATATATACTCTCTATGATAACATAACAAAAACCGTTATATATATATATATATATATCCTCTCTATTATATTAAAACCGTTGTATATATATATATATATATATATATATATATATATATATATATATATAGTCATCCGCAGACAGATCTATTTCGCTGTATCACAGGCTCCGATTGCTTTTAACCCAGGATTGAAACCCGACCGGATTGGCGTCAGTCGGCGATTCTAAAACGAGATTATGATTATACTCGTGTCGAAAACCTTCCTCGAAAACTTTCGACGAAAGGAAAAAATGGTTTTCAATAAAGAAAGAGCTTAGTACATAAACGTCAGTCAAAAGGGTTCGGACCGAGATCAGCACGAAGCCCAAAGAAAAGAAAGACCGACAGAAAACACTCAATACAGAGGTAGAGCGAAAGAAATAGATAGCACCTTATTGAGTCAGACGAAGCTACCTAGCTTGGTAGGTTACTCTGACTCATTAGGTTTATATATATATATATATATATATATATATATATATATATATATATATATATATATATTATGCTCTCACTCCATGATTGAGCATTCTGTAAGAATGGTAGACTTTGAAAAAACATTAGCTATTCTAGCATCTACGCATCGCTCATTCAGTAATGAATTAGAGCACTCTGGCTACTGCTGCATGATACATCATACGCTAGAAGTCTGCCACCTTCTACCGAGCGCCCATGGCTCATAGGTAGAATCCCTGACTGACGCCAATTCGTCGGGTTTCAATCCCGGATTAAAAGCAATCGGATGTCTAATCGTACTGATGAGCTGTGATACAGCGACACAGATCTGTTTGCGGATGACTATATATATATATATATATATATATATATATATATATATATATATATATTTTAATTCAGATACTTCAATCCAAGGGAAAAAAGCAGGAAGGTAAATTCCAAAAACCCGATCCTAATTAATATTAAAAATTTTATTTTAATATTAAAAAATGATACAGGAAGAGAGCTCCATGTAATAAAATATTACAGAGCAATTATATATTAAAAAAGGATTAATTCAAAGATGTAGAATGGCCATTTCGATATGAAGATCCCCACGAGGGACAACACATCACCTCAGCAACAGAAAAATCCTTTCAGAAACCGTTTTAATCCTTTTTTAATATATATATATATATATATATATATATATATATATATATGTATGTATGTATGTATGTATGTATGTAATATATGATACTCAATAGTCGGTACATCAATATATGTGGGCCGTGCCGTTATTTTAAACTGCACGGATCCATTCGTTTATAGATAATCCTTTGCCATATATGTTCGTGCATACGATGACTTCGCTGAGTTTTTTGGCACGAATTTTAACCTCTGCCCCAGAAAAGAAGTTCCTGTCTATAGTGCAACCAGACACCGAAAATGCACGATTTTTAAACTCTTAAAAAATATGACTGTTTATAGTGCAACTGTATTTTTTTGCTTAAAAATCATCATAAGAATGCGACATTTACGCGAGTGTATACAGTACTTTTGTTTATTCTTCTTTCTTTTAGTTTTCTTTCTTTTATTTACAAATAAAATCTTTAATTTTCTATCTTTTTTCTGTCAGTTATCTTTTTTGTTTTATGTTTTCTTTGCTTTTCGTTTTTTTTTCTAAGACACGTGTTTGAAATTCGGCAAGAATTTTGTAATTGTGCCTTTGATTTCTCTCCTTTATTCTTCAGGGCGAAAAGTCTGTATATTTAGATGATAGCTATTTCATCTCGGTACAAATAATTAGATTGTCCATTTCATGCCTTTTCTGTTTATTTCTTTATACTTTCGGCCCTGCTCCCAAATGTTTGTTTCTTTTGCTGTTTCTTTTCATTCATGGCGTTTATAACAAAACATCTTTCCTTCGAAATTTCTTCGTTTATTTTATTTATTTGCGATTCGAAGATTTTCCTTGAAATCTTAGTCTTTTTCATTTTCCTATCCTTTCTTTTTGGTTTTGATTTTTAAAAAATTCTTTCTTTCTTTCTTTCTTACCTTTTTTCTCTCTTTCGTATATTTCTTGGTTTTGTTTCTGCTTTTACTTTTTCTTTTTGCTTCTTTTATCTTTTGCATTTCTCTTTCTTTCAGTCTTTTTCTTTCTTTCGTTCCTTATCTCTTTCTTTTGGCCTGCTTTCTGTCTTTCGTTCTTTTTCTTTTTTCTTTGACCGAATTTCTGTCTTTTTTTCATTTTCTTTTATTTTTGGCCTGTTTTCTTTCTTTCTTTCTTTCTTTCTTTCTTTCTTTCTCTCTTTTTTGTCCTGTTTTCTGTCTTTCTTTTTTTGTCCTATTTTCTGTCTTTTTTCTTTTTCTCTTTCTTTTAGCCTGTTTTTGTGTTCTTTCTTTCTTTTTCTCTTTTTTGTCCTGTTTTCTGTCGTTGTTTTTCTTTTTTCCTGTTTTCTTTCTTTCTTTCTTTCCTTTTCACTTTTTTGTCCTGTTTTCTGTCATTCTTTTCCTTTTGTCCTGTTGTCTGTCATTTTTCTTTTTCTCTTTCTTTTAACCTGTTTTTGTGTTCTTTCATTGTTTTTCTCTTTTTTGTCCTGTTTTCTGTCTTTTTCTTTTTCTCTTTCTTTTAGCCCATTTTTGTGTTCTTTCTTTGTTTTTCTTTTTTTTGTCATGTTTTCTGTCTTTCTTTTTCTTTTGTCCTGTTTTCTGTCATTTTTTTTCTCTTTTTTGGCTTGCTTTTTTCTTTCTTTCGTTTTCTCTTTTTTGTCCTGCTTTCTGTCTTTTTTCTTTTTCTCTTTTTTGGCCTGTTTTCCTTCTTTCTTTCTTTTTCTCTTTTTTGTCCTGTTTTCTGCCTTTTACTTTTTCTCTTTTTTGGCCTCTTTTCTTTCTTTTTCTCTTTTTTGTCCTGTTTTCTTTTTTTCATTTTTCTTTTGTCCTGTTTTCTGTCTTTTTTCTTTTTCTCTTTTTTAGCCTGTTTTCTCTCTTTCTTTCTTTTTCTCTTTTTGTCCTGTTTTCTGTCTTTCTTTTTCATTTGTCTTGTTTTTTCTCTTTTTTTCTCTTTCTTTTAGTATGTTTTTGTGTTCTTTCTTTCTTTTCTCTTTTTTGTCCTGTTTTCGGTCTTTTTTCTTTTTCTCTTTTTTGGCCTGTTTTCTTTCTTTCTTTCTTTTTCTCTTTTTTGCCCTGTTTTCTGTCTTTCTTTTTTTCGTGTCCTGTTTTCTGTCTTTTTTCTTTTTCTCTTTTTTGTCCTGTTTTCTTTCTTTTTTTTCTTTTTTGTTCTGTTTTCTGTCTTTCTTTTTCTTTTGTCCTGTTTTCTGTTCCGTTTTCTTTCTTTCTCTCTTTTTCTCTTTTTTGTCTTGTTTTCTGTCTTTCTTTTTCTTTTGTCCTGTTTTCTGTTTTTTTCTTTTTCTCTTTTTTGGCCTGTTTTCTTTTTTTCTTTGTTTCTTTGTTTCTTTTTCTCTTTTTTGTCCTGTTTTCTGTCTTTTTTCTTTTTCTCTTTCTTTTAGCCTGTTTTTTTTTTCTTTTCTTTTTCTCTTTTTCTGGCCTGTTTTCTGCCTTTTTCTTCTTCTTTTGTCTTGTTTTTTCTCTTTCTTTCTTTTTTTGGCCTATTTTCTATCTTTCTTTCCTTTTATTTTGTTCTGTTTTCTTTTTATATTTGTTTTCCTGTTTCTTTTGGGCTGTTTTCTGTCTTTCTTTTTCTCTATCTCTAATTCCATCTTTCGTAGTTTGAATATAACTAAACGGAGCTAACTGCTTTATTGGGAATATGAACCAGCGTGACGGAAAATGTTGCTAATAGAAACTTCGTTCTACAAAGAAGACTTAATCCAATCATTGTAAACAAAGAAAAGAGGACCTTACATTGGCAGGGAAATTAACTCATGAACATCTGTCATGATTTTCAGGCACAAAAAAACCTATCCTATATCGTACATCCTGGATTAAAGCGATGTACATTGATAAAAAGACTTTTCTCTGTAAAGTCTTTTTTTACCAATGTGCATCACTTTCATCCAGGATGTACGATATAAAACGAGCCTTTGCAAATAATTTTGTGTGATTTTCGTCTCATGCGGTGTTTTCTTGTTGCAATCTTTATACTTTATTTTTGGGATTAATGACGAGATATGTAAATAATTAATAAATAGTTAGATACAAATAGAAAAGCCTTATCGATCATTTGTATTTCAATGTCTTCAAGGTGACATGTAGAACGTGATGCATTCTTATACATGTTTATTAAGCTATCATGATTCATGTACATAATGAATAAACATCGTAGATGTTCCAATTATTTGCCTAAATGTCAACAACGAAGTTCTAAGCGTGATAGCCAGGAGACAGTAGCTTTGCGGTTAGTGATAAAAGAAATTTCTTTTCAAGCTTTAGTTAAGTTCGGAACGAAGCAATATCTATCTATCTATCTATCTATCTATCTATCTATCTATCTATCTATCTATCTAATGTTCGTAGTTTAAATTTAAATAAATGAAGGTTTTGGTTTAATGAGAAAATTAATCAGCAAGAGAGAAATTGATGGCAATATCCTCGCCCTACAAAGGAGACTTGATACAAACGTTGCAAACAAATGGATGAGTACCTAACATTAGCAGTGAAATGAACTTGCGAACATCTCTTATGATTTTCAGGTACAAAAATCTTAGCTCTATTTCGTGTATCATTCAAACCTCTATTTTGAAGTAAAAATAACTGATCGTAATATCTTTTGTACACACGGCAGTCTGAAATATATATATATATATATATATATATATATATATATATATATATAATAATAATAATAAAACCGACTCTGTACGTATTCTAATCTTAAAATGTTACACAAGTAATTTTTAAAGACCACGAATAACCAGCAGAATCTAACTCCGTTATTGTCCTCGGCTATAGAGCTTTGGACAAAGAGGGATAAAAAAAAGAAAACTGCGTAGGACCGACAATACATACAGTTCTTCACAGCAAAGAAAAAAAACCCTCAAACGAGGCCCTGACGAGCCGTTGTGCGAAACCGCGGTAGGTCTTGGCGATCTTGCGATTTTTTTTTCGTGTATATATATATATATATATATATATATATATATACTTTTTTCATTTTTAAACGAGTTATTTCGCTGCCTTGGTTTTCACCATGAGTGGTTTCTTCAGGCAATTTTTAAAAACCGCATGCTGATATATATATATATATATATATATATATATATATATATATATATATATATATATATGAGTATTGTTGGAATAAGAGGAATCACATCACTTGACAAGACACAAAAGTGTCGAAACAAAATGGCTACTTTTGTAGTGATATTGTAATATATCCATGTTATAATTTATGAATAAATAATATATATATATATATATATAACATTCTTTATTATAATAGAGGGGATTATTTCTTGCGTACACTGATGCTTTTAAAATCCTGCGATTTGAGGTAAAGACAAGTCTATGAGGAATTTACTTTAAAGACGCCTGATCATGATAGAGATTCACCGAGTGTTTGTAATAATTGCATCGTTATTTTGAAGATCGTTATAATGCTTTTGTGATTGAACCAGTTATGAAAGTAGAAAGTACGAATAGCTGAATGGATACTTCAACGACGGCCTTTTTTTTTCAGACGGAGCGACCGTCTTAATGTCTACGTTTCAGGATTGGGAATTCTTTCCGTCCTCTTTCATAAAAGAAACACACTGAAATCGTCTTGTGGCTTTGCAAAGCGGGGAGCAAGGAATGAGCGTGCCTACAGCAAGGGGGAAGATCTCGCGTCCGATCAGTTTTCTGTGCTGCTACAGAGGCGGCGGAGGTAAATCCCAGACTTGATGAAAACGACGCGAAAAGATATTTCCTTTCCAAAGTATGTAATCAGCCGATGGTTCAGATGAATATACTCGTGTCTAGACAGCAAAAACTCGATTATCAAACATAAGAATCAAGTAGAGAAATTATCATGGGTTAAAGTTGTAACGATTTATTGGCTAGGGAGACGAATGTCTTGGGCGACAAAAAGGAGGATGGTCGAACGTGGAGCAAAACGAGAGGAAATGAATCTTAGTCTTGCAGGTGTGGAAAATGAGGTGATATCTTAACTTGGAAAATTCCTAGGAAAATCTAAAGAAAGTATTCTGTAACTATTTCTCGAGGTATATATACCAAGGCCCAGAAAGCAGCGTGTCTCTCTCTCTCTCTCTCTCTCTATATATATATATATATATGAGAAAAAATTTAGGCAGACACGTTATTTCATGGTAAATCGGAAGTATACCCTATTTCAGGCGAATCATCATCAGCTTCCGTCTTTATTGTACAGAAGATTTTACAAGAATGAAATTCACAAACAAAGATCTAAAAATAAAGATTGCTCCCTTAAAAGAGAAACTCTTCGAACTGATGTAATGATGTATTTTTTCTTAAATTTTCTCTTTTAAGGGAGCGATCATTATGCTTATTTCTTTTTTTATCTTTGTTTGTAAATTTCATTCGTGTAAAATCTTCTGTACAATAAAGACGGAAGCTGATGATGGTTCGCCAGAAATAAGCCATACTCCCGGTTTACCCTGAAATAACGTATCTGCCTAATTTTTTTTCCTATATTTGCACTATATGTATTCAGATACATATATATATATATATTCAGAGCTCTCTTAGAGAGTTATCCTACCACTGTATGTACAGGATACTCTTTTGGATTCGTCTATATCTACATCGCATGCTGATATATATATATATATATATATATATATATATATATATATATATATATATATATGACGGAAATTAACGAAGATTAACGATACTGGTTATAAACTACCGACAATTTGAAATGATTTGTTTGAACATTATTTTTGATCGATAGTCGTATTTAAAAAGATATTCTGTTTATAATCAAACAGTATTAAATATTTATTTCTACCGGCCTGATCTGATTATTTACGATAAATTTTTATTACGCAAATGAGTGTCATTCGTAACAAAACTTTGTCGTAAATAATCAGGCCGGTAGAAATAAATATAACTTTTGGATTATAAACAGAATATCTACTTAAATACGAATACCTATCAAAAATAATGTTCAAACAAATCATTTCAAATTGTCGGTTGGTTTATAAACAGTTTCGTTAATCTTCGTTAATTTCCGTAACAGGTTTACATTTGATGACATTACGATACATTTAAGTGCAGATATGGTTATTACGATGAATTCGAAAATTGTGTTATAGGCTTAATTTGACTTCGCTTAGACTGATCGTCATTCGTGGTCGGGAGGTCTAAGAGGCGCCAGTTCAATTGTTTGCTACCCCTATGTGAATAGGGGTCGCATATATATATATATATATATATATATATATATATATATATATATATATATATATATGTATATATATATATATATATTAAAAAAGGATTAATTCAAAGATGTTGAATGGCCATTTCGATATGAAGATCCCCACGGGGGACAACACATCACCTCAGCAACAGAAAAATCCTTTCAGAAACTGGAGAAAAATTAGTCTACTTTTCCTTTTTAAATAGATAAAAATAAAAATAAAATAAAAATAAAAATAAAAATAAAAAGGAAAAAAAAAGGAACTTTTTCGTTTTCTTTTTCTCCCCCATTTTTTTCCTTTTTATTTTTATTTTTTCCTTTTTATTTTTATTTTTATTTTATTTTATTTTTTAATTTCTTTGCAATCTATTTAAAAAGGAAAAGTAGACTAATTTTTCTCCAGTTTCTGAAAGGATTTTTCTGTTGCTGAGGTGATGTGTTGTCCCCCGTGGGGATCTTCATATCGAAATGGCCATTCAACATCTTTGAATTAATCCTTTTTTAATATATATTTGCTCTGTAATATTTTATTACATGAAGCACTCTTCCTGTATCATTTTTTAATATTAAAATAAAATTTTTAATATTAATTAGGATCGTTTTTTTGGAATTTACCTTCCTGCTTTATTCCTTTGGATTGAAGCATCTGAATTAAAATATATATATATATATATATGCGACCCTCCAATTACCCAGACTACAATCCCCTTGATAGTATATGTAGGGTGAAGTTGAATCCCTTAACCCACCAAAGTAAACTAAGGGCAACGGTTCTGAGAGCGCTCACCAACTTAAACAAGAAGATCGTCTAGAAGAGTTGCAGGACATTCCGAAGTTGTCTAGAGGTCGTCAATGAAGCCAATGAATGTTTCTTTTGTTGAAAAGATGTACAAAATTTGATAGTGGTAAGGTACAAATGCACTTATGTCATTTTGCGTAATATTTTATTTCGATCGTTATGTCTTATTTGCTTCCGCTTAAAAATAAAATAAATAAAAATCGAAAAGAGGAAGGAAAAGCGGAAGGTGTCTTCAAATGTTTCTTTCAGAGAAGAATCAAACAGAAAAAAACGAATAAAGGGAATCGAAGATAGAATTCTGAGAAAATAACAGGAAAGCCTGGATTAATAATACAAGGAAGGAAAGATGGATGAGATGAAGAAAGAAAGAAAGATAAGAGGATGGACGAATCAGTCAGTTAAGTGCCATACGTGAAACACGCTTTGGCGATCATGTCTCGAAAGAGACATGACTGACTGGGCAGCAGATTATCCCGCAGGAGGTTGCCATTGCTTTCTGCGGTAGACTGGTTGCCGACCAAGGCTATAGAACCCAATCTGTCCTGTTATCTGACTCATATCTAGAGAGGGAAGAGATGTGTTATATTATTAAGTATTAATTAACAATATAAAACTGATCCCCCACTTTATGCCCAGTAGAAGCCTTAATCATGTTTTCAACTATTATATTCGGTGAGTCAGTTAAGTGCCATACGTGAAACACGCTTTGGCGATCATGTCTCGAAAGAGACATGACTGACTGGACAGAAGATTATCCCGCAGTAGGTTGCCATTGCTTTCTGCGGTAGACTGGTTGCCAGCCAAGGCTATAGAACCAAATCTGTCCTGTTATTTAACCCATAACTGGAAGGAAGAGACGGATTAATACCTTTCCCAAGGGTATTTGCGCGTAAGTGAATGCAATGAATTCAACTGGAATAGGAAGAAGAAAAGAAAGAATGTAGAAAAACGGAAGAAAGAATAGATAAAAAGAAGGAAGAAAAAAGGAAAGAAAAAAAATGTGGCTTCCCTGTGCCTCTTCTACAAATACTTTCACGGCTTCTGCTCCGATTAACTTAGCTCACTGGTACCCCTACATATAAATTTACTCAAGCCACAAGATTAGCAACTAGGTCCCACCCTTTTACTGTGAAACCAATAAAATGTAAATGCAACATCTACTCCAACAGTTTCTTTTCTCGCACTTCCCACCTGTGGAATTCCCTTCCATTTACTTGCTTCCCCGACAGCTATAATCTCCAAAAATTTAAATGTAAAGTCAATAGTCATCTCCTATCTCACTAACCTGCATCCTCTCTCTCATGCTCCTTTCTCCGTCGACTACACTCTCATGAATATTCTCATCCTTCTCTTACTCACTTCCTGACACCCCCTATAACCTGTCACTCTTTCTCATAACTTTCCTCCTATGCAACCCCCTGCAAAACAGTGGAAGTAAAATGCCTTGCTTGGAGCAATATGATTATAAAAAAAAAAAGAATTCTATACTATTATAATATGGATATAAAGTGGGGCATCAATTCTACATTACAGTTGATATATAAACTGATCCCTCACTTAATGGTCACTGTCATTCTTCTCTTGCTCACTTCTTGACACCTCCTAAATACCTGTCACTCTTTCTCATAACTTTCCTTCTATGTTACCCTCTGCAAAACAGAAGCAGTAAAATGCCTTGCTTGGGATTATTATAAAAAAAAGAAAAGGAGAAAGAATAGAAGAAAAGTAAATAAGGAAAAAAAGAATGAAAAGAAGGAAGAAAAAATTGGAAAATGTAAAGATAAAATGAATGGCAAATAAAAAAAAAACAAAAGAAACATAAATGAAAGAAATAAAGGAAAAAAAAAGAAAATTTGAAAAAAAAAAAAGAAAAAAGAAAACGGATTGAAAAACTAATGGATCAAAGAACCGTAAAAATGAAAAATAAATTCATTAAATTTTCCAGAAAATGAGAAGGTGAAGCAAATAAAAATTTCGAATGAAATAAAAAAGAAACGAAAAAGTAAACGTCAAATAATGAAAAAGGAAAAAAAGTGAATGAAGGGTAAAAACTAATAAATCAGAAGATGAAACAGAAAAAAGAAAGAAAAAATAAAAAGAAGGAAGACAGAAAGAATGAATCAAAATCAACTTAAAGGAAAGAAAAACTGAAAAATTGAGAAAATATTGAAATAAATTAAAAATCAAAGAAAGAAAGAAAGAAAAATATAAAATCGACAAAATGAAAGAAATGACAAATCAAACAAAAAAAGAAAAAGAAAAATGAACGACTAAGAAAGTAAGGTAGAAAGAAAAAATGAAAAAGAAGAACAAAAAACAATGAAAGACTGAAAAATAAAGAAAGAACGAAAAAGAAAAATGAAAGAAAAACGTAAAAGAAAAAAAGACAGAAAAATAAAGAAAGAAGAAAAATGTACAGAAAGAACGAATGAAAAAATAAGGAAAGAAATAAAATGGTTGTAAGAATTAAAAAGGAAAAAGAAGGAAAAAGAAAAAGATGAAAGAAAGAATGGAAAAGAAAGAAAGAGAAAAAGGAAAGAAAAAGGAAGAAAGAAAGAAAGTAATCGAAAGAACAAAGAAAAGAAAGAAAAAGAAAGAATGAAAAAGTAATGAAGAAAAGAAAAAGAAAGAACAGCAAAGTAAAAAAGAAAACAAAACAAAGAAAAAGACAAAAAAAGGAAAGAAAGAAAAAGAAAGATGAAGGAAAGAAAAAGAAAGAAAGAATAATGAAATAAAAATGAAAGAATAGAAAAAATGGAATTGAATAGAATAGAATCTGACAACAGAAACACAAAGAAAAATAAAAACAGAAAATGTAAAAACAGTGACAAAATCAAAGAAAAAGAATGAATAAACGAAATGTCGTCTGAAAATATCTGAAAAAGGAAGAAAGAAAGAAAGTAATCGAAAGAACAAAGAAAAGAAAGAAAGAAAAAGAAAGAATGAAAAAGTAATGAAGAAAAGAAAAAAGAAAGAACGGCAAAGTAAAAAAAGAAAACAAAACAAAGAAAAAGAAAGAAAGAATAATGAAATAAAAATGAAAGAATAAAAAAATGGAATTGAATAGAATAGAATCTGACAACAGAAACACAAAGAAAAATAAAAACAGTGACAAAATCAAAGAAAAAGAATGAATAAACGAAATGTCGTCTGAAAATATCTAGAAAGAAAAAACCAAAAGAAAAGAATGATTGCAACTAATGACGACCCTCAAGTAGCCAATCCAAATCCAAAAGAGGAAAAAGTCAAACATGGCGGCAATGCTAAGAAGTGAATTAAACAGAAAGCATAAAAGATTGACAGAGGATGAGTAAAGAATAAAAAAAAAAATAGATTAAAAGTGATTAAACTCATAATGCGAAGAAAGAACGAGGATTTAGGGAAGAACATAAGGATGTTGTAAAAACCAAAACGAAAAAAAAAAAAAAAAAACGAAGAAAAAAAAGAAGAAAAATATGGTTTATTTTATTTTGTTTCTGTGAACAGAATAAGACACGTGGAAATGTTTTTCAATGTATCTGAAAGATTAGCTTCCAGCAAGTTTAAAAAGAAAGCGAAGTTTCAACTCGGCTGAAAAGCGGATTAAGGTTTTTATTTTATTTTATTATTAATCCTTGGACGTCAGTTACGACAAGAAACGTCAATTGATTTCATGCCACAAAGCGCCACCCCCTATCTATCTATCTATCTATCTATCTATCTATCTATCTATCTATCTATATAGTACTGTGCAAAATTATTAGTACAAGAACTATTTTATCTTGTAGGAGGCATGTTGACAGAAAATAAACAATTTAATTAAAGTAATTTTATTTGATTTACTCAACAAATACTTTAACAAGAAAAAATACGTGTTACAAAATAAATTTAGTATTTAGTATAATAGCCTTTTGCTTTGATCACAGCCTTCATTCTGTCAGGCATTGACATCAAAAACTTCTTCAATGTATCTAATGGTATCTCCTGCCAAGCAGCTTGTATTTGTTCCCAAAGTATGTCTTGCAAAGTAACATTAGATTTATCAGTTCGAGAGGGGGGAAATAAGAAAAACAGTCAATCATATCTAAGGATAATAGAATAATGAGTAGTTTCAAAATAACTTGTTTAATAGAAAATAGGAAAAATTAAAAATAACTTCTTTTTAATACATTTCTTTTACACCTAGTTTTAAATAATAAATATTTATTAGTAATTTACTTGACTTTTTACTCTGTATTTGAATTTCCGTGAGGTTTTTAGGAAATATCACCCCTATCCTCATATTTTGCATACTACCGGTAGTGTGCAAAAGTGTTAGGACAAGGATGTATTTAAAATTTATTTTGATGCCTTATCAAAGATAAAAATTCTTGTCCTAATACTTTTGTACAGTACTATATATATATATATTAGGGTAGCAATCTTTCTTTTTAGCATGTTTCCTTAAAAGTAACATTTCATTAATTTTGATTTTATTTTTCCAGTATACGAGTATGTTTTCTGTTTGGTGGAGATAAGGAGTGTATGAATGTTCCTTAATTTTTGACTTTCCAAGCGTTTTCAGCTACTTCATTGGCCATGTTCAAGAATGTTTTTTTTGATATTGTTTTGTTTTCATATTTTGACTGTATCATCATATTTCTGTTTTTAAAAAAGAGGGGGTTTTAAATTGTCACGTGATGCGGGCAACTGGGATCATATGTATATTGCTCATTCAGTGAAATGAATTAGAGCGCGCTAGCTATTGGGCACGTATAATGATATGCGCTAAAAAGTCTGCTTACTTCCACCAAACACCCATAGCCCAAGGGTAGAGTAGCCGACTGACGCCATTTCGGTCGGGTTTCAATCCTGGGTAAAAAAGTAATCGGAGTCTAACCGTACTGATGATCTGTGACACGGCGAAACAGATCTGTCTGCGGATGACAATATATATGTAAAGATATATATTTTTACTGTATGACAGCTCATCAGTACGGCTAGACAGCCATTTGCTTTTGATTGAAACCCGACCGAATTGGCGTCAGTCGGCGATTCTACCTCTGAGCTATAGGCGCTCGGTGGAAGCCGGCACACATTTATTATCATTATCCACGCCCCATAGCTGAGAGTGTTCTAATTCATTGCTGAATGAACGATGCATATATATATATATATATATATATATATATATATATATATATATATAATCAGAAATTATAACATACATATGTTATATCACTACAAAAGTAGCTATTTATTTAGCTATATATATATTGTAATGGTTGTTACAATGGTTTATAAATTCATAATATCACTACACAAAAATTTTAGCGTTTCAAAGCTGCTAAGTGCACTTCTCATCTCATATATATATATATATATATATATATATATATATATACGAGTATAGGGTATGTATGGATGGAATAATATTCCGTATCCCAAGAAACACTATTCTTAAAAAATGGTCATTGGAAAGTAGCACTAATAATATTTATTATGTTATAAAATCACTACAAAATTATCTATTTTGTTTCGACACTACTTGTGTTTTATCAATTGATGAGGTTTATTTAAAATTGAAGTATTTTAAAAGATTAAAAACAAGCCAAACCTCCTTAATCAGAAAGGCATTGTTTCATACTTTATTCTGATTGGTCCACACAGTCTATGCAACAATGCCTCCCTGATTATAGGGGGTTTGGCTTGTTTTTATCTATTTAAAACTCTTTAACTTGAAATAAACCTCATCACTTGATAAGACACAAGTAGTGTCGAAATAAATAGCTACTTTTGTAGTGGTATAACATATGTATGTTATAATTTCTGATTATATATATATATATATATATATAATATTTATTAATAAATTATAACATTGATATGTTATAATATCACTACAAAAGTAGCTATTTTGTTTCGACACTTTTTGTGTCTTTTCAAGTGATGTTGTTATTTCAAAAAAAATTTTTTTGAAATAACAACATCACTTGAAAAGACACAAAAAGTGTCGAAACAAAATAGCTACTTTTGTAGTGATATTATAACATATCAATGTTATAATTTATTAATAAATATTATTATTATTATTAGCTCTACTTTGTATTGAGCACTTTTTGAAAAATAGTGTTTCTTTGGATGTGGAATATTATTCCACCCATACTTGTATATATATATATATATATATATATATATATATATTAAATCCAGAAGGATGATCAGATAGGTAAATTCCAAAAAACCGATCCTAATTAATATTAATTTCATTAATTTTAAAATTGATCAAGGTGGAGGGCTAATTTTAACTTTTAAACTCTTAACTCTTTTATGGGGGAGGGTTATGTCTTCTAATATGAGATACGGGTATCTGTCTCCTTTCCACTTTTTACTTCATTAAAGTCAAGAATTGCTAATCCCACCCCATTTTATTTTCCTGTGTATGGATGATTTTTTTGACTTCTACCGGTAAAAAATCTTTTAATACATTTGAATTTGAGGAAATAAAATTTTCGTTTCGCCGTTGCTGAAGAATCGAGGATTTCCTCGTAGAAATGGCTACCCGACGGATTTAAATATCGAAAGTTTTGTTTTATTTTATAAATAAGTAAAGATATATATCTATATGGCGGGAGTCTGTCTTAGTGCCACGATTTCAAAGTTTTTTGTACACACTGAATAAGAAGGTATAACCCCAACCGCCTCTGCCAGAAATTCAGTTTTCTTTTACGCCCTGTGTCCATTCAGAAAGTGGGTGATCGGGACACTCCAGCACTTACAGATTTTTTTTATAACTCTTTGTAGTGTTTATCTTTTCTGCCCAACTTCCTGTTCTGTCATATTTTACCTTCAGCATATTCCGTGCATGTCGAATTCTCCAAGCCATTTTTTATCCTCTTGGTTCCCAGACATTTCAACTCTTTCTTATTCTAAACATTAGTTATCACTTCTTTTGAAGGTTTTTCGTTCAGAGTATTCTAACCATCCTTCTGTAGAACAAATTTTATGTTGCCTCCTTTTACAGAGCAATTTAACACACATTTTTTGTTAGAAAAAAAAAAGACGGTAAAGAAAATCAGCGGTAAGACATCCTCACAAACCAGCACGTCTCTCGTGTCATTCAAAGAAAAGAAAAGCCGAAATCATCCTACGGAAAGAATTCCGAGTGAGCTTCGATAATGTCGCTCTTTCGCTAGTGAGTTGAATACTACTTTCGTTGAAGACAGTAGGGATCACGGCTCTCCTTAATCTCTCCCCTTTATAATTGCGGACAGTTTTGGGTTAATGGGAAAGCTATTAAAGGAGATCCTCGCAGCTTTCTCGCCAGCTTTTGATTTCATGATTTCCATTCGCTTGGTCTCATGTATACGCAGGATTACCTCTTTAAATTTGAACTTGTTCTATATTTCTTGATAAAATGGAAAGAAGAATCAGCCATATTGTTGATCCTGATCTGGCAGCTCGGCTTCAGTTATTTTCAAACCTTGTTAAGGTTGCGTCTCTGTGTCTTTTCTATAAATAATTTCATAATAATTGTTTGGGTGAGATCTTTGCTATGGTACCTGGACTTTTTGAATGTAAGTGCAGTACTAAACGATCTCCTTATGCTGAATAGATATAACCGTAAGTTCTATGCTAAGAGTTTCTTCTCTTGCACTTCTTACTTATAGAACTCTCTTCTGAATTCATATTTTCTTGGCAAGGTCTTATTATTTCACTGTTGAAATGTTTAGATGTAACCGTAAGTTCTATGCTAACACTTTCTTCTCTTGTACGTTTTGCTTATGGAACTCTCTTCTGAATTCATATTTTCTTGGCAAGGTCTTATTATTACACTGTTGAAATGTTTAGCTGTAACCCTAAGTTCTATGCGAACAGTTTTTTTTTCTCGAACTTCACGCTTGTGGAACTCATTCGAAGCTTTTCAGTCAACTTTCGTCTTCTTTTATGTGCCATGTCATTTCAGGACGTAGGCGATCATGGTTTTCCACATCTCCCTGTCCCTGGTGGCTCTTAGCCCGCTTTCTCCGGTTGCACCATGCAACCATCGTTCCGTAATCTACCTGATCAGGTCCTTCAAATATGTTTTCCGTTGCTTTCCCCTGTCTCTTTTACCTTCTATCTGGCCTGTCAGTATCAAGTTCTCCAAGCACTCTTTCCTCATTGCATGTCCCAGGAACTTCAGTTGTCTCCTCCTGATGCTCAGTATTAATTTCTTTTTGTCTCCATCCTTTCCAAAATCTCGTCATTGCTCACATGCTCAGTCCATGATATCCGCAGCATCCTTCTGTAGAACAACATTTCAGCTGCTTCAAGTTTTTCCTTCATCTTCGAAGATATTCTCCAGCATTCACTGACATATTGAAAATCCGGCAGCACATAGCAATCCAGTACTCTCTTCTTTGTTTCTAGTAAAATTGTCCTGTTTCTTAATACTTTACTCAACTTCTGGAATGCTTTTTTCGCCATGCCAATTCACCTTCGGATCTCTATGTCGCACTTTCCGTCTTCTGTTAGAACACTTCCCAGGTATTTAAATTTTTGTATCTGCTTGATTTTAGTATCCCCGACCTGTATTTGGCATATTGGGCTGCCCTTTTTATTGATGACCATGCATTCGGTTTTTTTACAGTTTATTTGTAGTCCTTTCTTGTCACTCGCTTACTCTGCAATAATTCAAATCAAAAGATGTTTGTGTGTGTGTCTGTTAATCTGCCTGTTTGTCTGTATTTTTTCAGCCCTTTTATTTTAGTTTTTGCTTCGGGTTTGGCTCTAAGTAGCTATAATTGTAGTTCTTAGTCTCAGCCATGATACCATTTACTCAGAGGACTTATTTAGCCTTCAAAATTCAGTTTACGACGAAAAAAACTTATTTGATATCGATACCAGGAAATCAAAGTTTGACTTACATCCATTCATTTTTCTTTCAGTCTACGGTTTCGCTTTAACTGGAAACAACTATTGCTTTTTAGTCTTTCGTGCCAATGTCCCTGGAGTCTGAGCTCCAGGACCATGGATTAGTTTTAAAGCCCCCATTACAACCGATCAACGCCGGGCTACACTGCTCGTATACACACATACATACTTCAATATACAATCTCTTATGAAGAAAGGTATTTTATTTAATTTTGGTTATTTCTTTTGTATTTATGTCTTATAGAATGTTAAGTCTTTTTTGCAGCGTGTTCTGTATAATATTTTTAGTGTTATCTATTAATTCTAGAAGCTATTATTATACAACCCGTATAAAATAAAAGATCTTCCTCTATAGGATATCGTATATTAAAGTGTGTATAGAAAAAAAAACCGGAAGCCCAAATAGATATTCGACACGTGATTTCCCGTTAAACCTTTATAAATTAGGTCACTTTGACTTGATTCCCGCAGTCTAAAACGCCAGACTAGTCAATTAAATCTTGCTTACCATAATGATGGCATCCAATTCTTTACAATGACTGCGATAATTGAAAGTATTTGAATATAATAAAGAAATAAAGCATGAATTTTGGACAATTTATTTAGAACTTCAATCTCGATGTACAACAGCTCATTCGAAAATTGGAAAGATGATAAAAGTTCAATAGGTAGCATAGTCTGTGACACTGCTGGGAGACTATGTTAAAAAATAAAATAAAAGTAAGCTTCTATCTGTATTAGAAGTTTTTATACCGAAAAATTCATCTTATGTATTGAATGACTCTCGTAGATGTCCTTGTACCGAAAATTTCATCTTATTTATTGAATAACCCTCGTAGAAGTCCTTGTACCGAAAAATTCACCTTATTTATTGAATGACCCTCGTAGATGTCCTTATACCGAAAAATTCACCTTATTTATTGAATGACCCTCGTAGATGTCCTTATACCGAAAAATTCACCTTATTTATTGAATGACCCTCGTAGATGTCCTTATACTGAAAAATTCACCTTATTTATTGAATGACCCTCGTAGATGTCCTTATACTGAAAAATTCACCTTATTTATTGAATGACCCTCGTAGATGTCCTTATACCGAAAAATTCACCTTATTTATTGAATGACCCTCGTAGATGTCCTTATACTGAAAAATTCACCTTATTTATTGAATGACCCTCGTAGAAGTCCTTGGACCGAAAAATTCACCTTATTTATTGAATGACCCTCGTAGAAGTCCTTGTACAGAAAAATTCACCTTATTTATTGAAAGACCCACGTAGATGTCCTTATACCGAAAAATTCACCTTATTTATTGAATGACCCTCGTAGAAGCCCTTATACCGAAAAATTCACCTTATTTATTGAATGACCCTCGTAGATGTCCTTATACCGAAAAATTCACCTTATTTATTGAATGACCCTCGTAGATGTCCTTATATCGAAAAATTCACCTTATTTATTGAATGACCCTCGTAGATGTCCTTATACTGAAAAATTCACCTTATTTATTGAATGACCGTCGTAGATGTCTTTATACTGAAAAATTCACCTTATTTATTGAATGACCCTCGTAGAAGCCCTTATACCGAAAAATTCACCTTATTTATTGAATGACCCTCGTAGAAGTCCTTGTACCGAAAAATTCACCTTATTTATTGAATGACCCTCGTAGATGTCCTTATACTGAAAAATTCACCTTATTTATTGAATGACCCTCGTAGAAGTCCTTATACCGAAAAAGTCACCTTATTTATTGAATGACCCTCGTAGAAGTCCTTGTACCGAAAAATTCACCTTATTTATTGAAAGACCCTCGTAGGTGTCCTTATACCGAAAAATTCACCTTATTTATTGAATGACCCTCGTAGACGTCCTTATACCGAAAAATTCACCTTATTTATTGAATGACCCTCGTAGAAGTCCTTGTACGTAAAAATTCACCTTATTTATTGAATGACCCTCGTAGAAGTCCTTATACCGAAAAATTCACCTTATTTATTGAATGACCCTCGTAGAAGTCCTTGTACCGAAAAATTCACCTTATTTATTGAAAGACCCTCGTATGTGTCCTTATACCGAAAAATTCACCTTATTTATTGAATGACCCTCGTAGACGTCCTTATACCGAAAAATTCACCTTATTTATTGAATGACCCTCGTAGAAGTCCTTATACCGAAAAATTCACCTTATTTATTGAATGACCCTCGTATATTTCCCAGGGATTTATTTGCGAAGACTGGAATTTGAACTTAGCATACTTATTCGACTTTTTGCACTGGTAACTGCGACGCTATGCGTACATCCGAAAAGTTTTACGTTTCCGTATGTAAATATTATAGCAGGTAGAGTCACCGTATTTTAACTGCATGAACGTGGGATTATCTCCATTGGTATTTTAATAACGGTGAACACCAGCAAACTTAAGCGGAGTTAATTATTTAAATTCGAATTGGGCTTGGCAGTATGGATGTGCGTTGTGGTGCAGTGGATATCGACTCGTGACGAGAAATTGCGGGAGTCGCGTTCGAATTCCAGTTGAATTCCTAGAATTCATTTACGCACCAATACCCTTGGGAAAGGTTATAATCCATCTTTTCTCTCCATGGGGGGGGGGGGGAGACGGAGACGGATTATCACCTATATTAAGGGTTTCATAACCGAACGGATTCGGTTTGTAGCCTTGGCTAGCAACCAGTCTACCACAGAAACAATGGCAACCTACTGCGAGATAATCTTCTGCTCAGTTAGTGATGTCTTTCTCGAGACATGATTATCATTATAATGGGATATTCCGTTTATAAAGTTGTAGGTTAATTTGATAACTCTCGATCTAGAGGTGCATGTTTCTACCAGAAATGCAATAGGAGTAGATAGGTTTGCCTATTTTACGACTCGCACTGCTACACAGTCTTTTGAAGAAGAGTAGATTCTTTTTTTGCTGTTCAAGATTGGTTGTCCGGTTCTTTAACTTTCTCATTTTCTTGCCTTTAGTGGCATTATCATCTTACCTGTGTTGAATTTTTTTATAATCATATCGCCCGAAGCAAGGCAGTCTACTGCCACTGGTGTGCAGGGGGTTACATAGAAGGAAAGCTATGAGAAAGGGTGACGGTTTACACGGTGTGTCAGGAAGTAGGTAAGAGAAGGATTAAGATACTGAGAATGGAGTGGGCAGAGAAAAGAGCACGAGAGAGAGAGAGAGAGAGAGAGGAGGCAAGTTATTGAGATCAGAGATGACTATTGACTTTACACTTAAACTCTTGGAGATTGTAGCTGTCGGAGAAGCAAGAAAATGGAAAGGAATTCCACAGGTGGGAAGTGCGAGAATAGAAGCTACTGGAGTAGTATTTATTTTTACATTTTATTGGTTTCACAGTAAAAGAATGGGACCTAGTTGCTAAACTTGATGCTCCAGCAAATTCATGCAATAGAGCTAACCAGAGAGCTAAGTTAATCGGAGCAAAAACTGTGAAATATTTGTAGAAGAGACACAGGGAAGCCACATTGCGCCGGCGAGAAAGTGACTGTACCTAGGCTGTCAAGTCAAGATCGATCACATTACAGATTCTCCGTTGAATTTTGTCAAGGGCCCCAAGGTGGATAGCAAGGGCACTCGACCAGATATGGCAGCAGTATTCATTTAATGCAAGGGCTGACGGTAGATTTATATATGTACAGGATGGTTTCAGACGGGAAAAAAACTTTTTGGCCCTACACAGAGAACCGACCTTCTTAGCAGCGGATTTAGCTATGGATTCGATATAGTCGTTCCACTTGAGGTCTGTTGTGAGAGTTAACCCGAGGAGGCACAGTGTTTTGCTCTCAGCGAGACTAGCCTGTTAAATGCTAATGGGGTATAGGAACGATTGCCTGTAATCGTTTATAGATAGCAGCTTCGTTTTGAAGGTATTCAAATACACGAGCCATTTCTTACCACAGTCCACCACGGATTGGAGGTTTTTTCAAGCTAAGCAGCGAGGTTTGCTTTGTCAGCCTCCGCAGATCTTTGATTGAGGCGATAATAAAACCGCAGTTTCATCAGCGTATATACCTACTTGGGATTTCATTACATCGGGAAGATCATTAATGAAGACCATGAAGAATTGATTTAGAAATATACTTTGGATAGTATGACCGTCCACTGAAGTCAACTCACCGGTCAATCAAAGATCCTAAAAAGAGACGCCTCGATAGAATTGATTTTAGTAACAGACATTCGAAACTCAATCAAAATATATCAAGAATCAATTCAGGGAATATAGGGTTCGGTTTTTGATAGATTCCTCGTGTGTGCAGAAAGTTGTTGCCAGGAAGGTCGTGTTTCCATAACGGTGTTGCAAATGTTCACTTGGCCTGGTTTGACACGTAAATCTCTCATTGATCTGGTGACCACTATATTGCCCTGCTTTGCGACCATTTGTTTTCCATTCCTGGACTCTCTGTGTCTCAACACAGACGAGCGTTTCCAGCAATGTCACATCGAGCCCAACCTGCTATGAATTAGTTTGAGAAGCATTTTAGATATTTTGAGGGAAATTGTCGCAACCACGTCCAACAGTCCTAAGCTCAATCAAGCATTTATGGGACGTGGTGGAAAGATCACTTCGAACCTATTTTGCTGTTACTATAATATATGCGGTGGGTGGGGGCTGTAGCGAGCTAAGGAGACGACATTGTTTGTTTTCTCCATATAAATCATTGGACCATTTGTCGGAGTGATGGCACATCAAACTTCTGAATACGAGCGTGTCCTACGAGAAATTTCCCAAGACATCTGCCACATGAGTGTAGATAGATAGATAGATAGATAGATAGAAAGATAGAAAGATAGATAGATAGATAGATAGATAGATATGAATGGACTGAAATAGATAGATAAACAAATAGATAGATAAAAAGAGACTGATTGAGACACATAGATAGATATGAACGGACTGATATAGATAGATAAATAAATAGATAGATAAGAAGAGACTGATTGAGACACATAGATAGATATGAACGGACTGATATAGATAGATAAATAAATAGATAGATAAGAAGAGACTGATTGAGATAGATAGATAGATAGATAGATAGATAGATAGATAGATAGATAGATAGATATGAACATAATTAGATAGATAGATATGAACATAAATAAATAGATAGATAGATAGATAGATATGAAGCCAGTGTGTGATACATGAAAAGAGATATAAAGAAAACTATGATAGCAATAGATAGATAGATAGTTAGATAGATAGATAGATAGATAGATAGATAGATAGATAGATAGATAGATAGATAGATAGATATTAATACTGAGACATTTGAAAGAGTTATAGCTCGTAGAACCAGAACAACATACAACAGTAAACAAAATAAATGGTTCAGTTTGAAATTTTAATCCCCTGAAGAAGGACAGAGCGTACACCGGTGGAAACGTTGCGAATATAATAATAATGATGAGGAAAACATTCCGAATAATATAATTAGTGAAGATAAATGAGATTGTTTACTTCCCAGTTTAAGGCCTGTTTCACACTTTGCATTTTAAAAAATGGATTACTTTTTATTCATAACGTTATAGAGGTCCATTATTCTTTTCAATTTTCAATTTAAGTAATGCGTCAGCACGCTGGAAATTCAAAATAATTTTTATCATTTTACTTATCGCATTATTCGTGTTCTTAAATTCACTGGAGAAAGAAAATCGACGAATATCAGGACGATGTGTCATTTTGTTTGTTAAGGTACGTGGTGAAGAAAAACTGAAAATAAGCACTTTTATTCGTAGCAAGAAAGTCGTTTAAAGTTTTGCCGACTCTTATCTGAAGAATTGACGATTGCATCTCTCGAATTTAAAGAATGTATGAAATTATGAAAAATATTTCCACTTTGAACCTCACAAAACAATTTTTTTGATTTTATAAGATCTTGCAGGCTGCATTATTTTTTAATACTACGGAAGCAACGTCATCTAGAATTCATGCTACACTGACAAAAGCCATTGTTTCACAGAACTCCCATGTTCTTTTTACTTAATAAGAGCATTCATAGCAACATTTATCGTATTTTATTGTACTATTATTAGCAGTAAAAGGTGATTTTCTAAAAATAATTATTTCACCACAAGCAAGACAGAAATGCCCCTGGTGTGCAGTGGGTTACAATGAGAGAATAAAAATGGTAGAGGAGATGTCGAAGAAAGGATATAAGAGGGGGATGAGAATCATTTAGATAGAGGATGGCAATTTACGTTGCAGCTGTTGTCTGTCAACCATTACAGGCAACCTCTCCTGCCTCCCATAAGCATGGACCAAGCGATTCTCCCGGAGAGCAATACACTGCGCCTCCTCGGACTTACCCTGTCCTCAGACCTCAAATGGAACCACTATATCGAATCCATAGCAAAATCTACTGCTAAGAAGGTTGGGTCACTATGTCGATCCAGGATGTTTTTTCCGTCTGAATCCATCCTGCATATATACAAGTCAACCATCCGTCCGTGCATGGAGTACTGCTGCCATTTATGGTCAGGCGCCCCTGCCGTTCACCTCAGTGTTCTTGACAAGCTCCAAAGGAGAGTCTGTAATGTGATCTGGCGGCTCGACTGCAGTCACTTCCCCACCGTCGAAATGTGGCCTCCCTTTGCCTGTTCTATAAATACTTTCATGGCTTCTACTCGGACGAACTTAAGTCACTGGTGCCTCCTCAACAGGTGTTTACTCGTGCAACTCGAATGGCAACTGGGTCCCACCCATTCACAGTCAGGTTAGCCAAATGCAGACGACAATCCTACTCCTGCAGCTTCTTCATTTATTCTGTTATGCGAAGCTATCCTGGTCAAGGTATCAGCAGCCATTAGTTACCCCTCCCCGCTATGGTCTGTTCTTTGAATCGAAATTCACCTAGCAGCTTAACTTGATGTTGATTTTTGGGAAAAGCAAGAATTGAAGAATGAAACTTTCTTAATTCAAATTTCCTGTGTTAAGCTGTGAGGTATTTTTCGTTTTTTTTTTCTTTTGGCGTTCATGCTTCATTTGGACTTTAACTAAGTTAAAACATAGTTAACTCTCCACTTTTGGAAGTTTGTGTTTTTTTTCGAAGTTTGTACATGATTTTTTTTTTTAATAGGAGTAGATAGTTCACACTATCGCCCGGTCAATACTCCTCCCACGTCTATTGAACTGGAGTAGAGGCTCGCCCCTTGTTTCCTGTTTAGGATGTGGTTTCCGGTTTTCTCTTCTCTCTCTTCAGACCTTGGTACTGGTGCTTCCGTGAGTTTCCTGCGATCTGGGCGGTTGGTGGCAACGGCTCATCACTGAGGGTACCGGGTTGGCAGTTTCCTGGTTGCTGCTTCCGACTGGTAATTAGGAGCCCTAACTCTTGCGTAGCGTCAAGAGCGGCTGCTCTGATCAACAGTTGTATAATATCGGGGTTCTTGTAGTGCCATGTCGCGCATGGATAGGTGTTCCTGCAAGCGCTTTCGGTGGGCAACCCCGAGGCCACACCTTGTTGCAGCCCTAGCCAGTTTCCCTCCCCGCACAGATCGTGGGTAATGACCGCCTGTATCCTCTACCCTAGGTCCCTTTCTACAAACAGAATCATGACTAAACAAATCAGAAATGACCCTAAACCAGTTAAATCCAAACCACCTAAACCCATTAACCTTTCCTTCACTAATATCCGAGGCATTCGTACTAACTTTCCTAGTGTAGAAGCGTTCCTGCATGAAAAGTCCCCTGACATCCTCGCGCTCTGCGAAACTAACCTCAACTCAGCTATTCCCTCCTCTGACCTCTTCATCCCTGGTTATCTTCCCCTTTTAAGGAAGGATTCCACTGTCCACATGCATGGGCTGGGTGTTTATGTCAGCGAACACCTCCCCATAACTAGGGTGACTTCACTCGAATCTACTGACCACCAATACATATGTCTCCGCCTGTCTCTCCTCAGTTCAGTTAGCTACCTATTCTTTCTTTACCGTTATCCCTCCTCTCCTGACTGCTCCCTACTAGATAGCATTGCCGACGACATAGATAAGGCTATTTCCTATCACCCATTCGCCCACATATTTGTATTTGGAGACCTCAATGCCCATCACTCTGAGTGGCTTGAAAACGCCGTTACTGATCCGGCGGGCATTCACGCCATGAACTTTGCTATTTACCAATCCCTTACGCAAGTGGTGGACTTCCCCACTCGCTTCCCAAGCACTCCCTCGGGTCATTCCTCACTGCTAGATATATGTTTCTCCTCTGCGCCTGACGCCTGTCAAGTCTCGCAGCTTTGCCCTCTCGGCAACTCCGACCACGCTGTAGTCTCCCTCAGTATTTCTTTCCAATCTCACTCCCACCAGGAGCCCCCTACTTATAGAACCTCCTACCTCTACCAAAAAGCTGACTGGGATGCCTTTCGCGATTTCCTCTGCGACGTCCCTTGGGGAAAAGTGTTTGACCTATCAGTTGATGACTGTGCCTCTGAGGTCTCGTCATGGGTGAAAGCTGGCATTGATGCCTTCATACCCACCAGGAAGTATTGCTTAAAACCTCATTCCTCTCCGTGGTTCTCTCCGGCCTGCTCAGCCGCCATTGCCCACAGGAACCATTACTTCCGTCTATTCCGGAGACAGCCAACTGATCACAATAGGCGCCTGTTCACATCTGCTCGCAATGAGTGCAAGAGAATCCTAAATGACGCCAAACAGTTGTTTGCTGAGAGAATGCGACAGCACATAGCTGACCGCAAGTTCGGCTCCAAGGACTATTGGAAGATTTGTAAACGAGTGCTCAACAATAGGAAATCCTCAATACCTCCTTTAATCCATGGATTTGAGGTTCTCACGTCATCTGTAGACAAAGCTGAGTGCTTTGCCCACAGATTCTCATCCAACTCCACATTCGACTCGTCCGGAGTGCACCCACCCGACTTCCCTATTAGAACTGAGGCTAAACTGCACGACGTATATATTACCCCGACAGTAGAATCCAGAGTAATTTCAAAACTCGACCCCCATAAGGCGTGTGGAGACGATGGAATCTCGGTGATAGTCCTTAAGAGGTGTGCCCCTGAACTTTCCCCTGTCCTCTCTAAACTGTTTAACTACTGCCTTTCTGCTTCCTGCTTTCCTGCATGCTGTAAATTCTCTTCAGTCGTTCCTGTCTTTAAGAATTGTGGTGAACCCTCGGACCCATCCAACTATCGCCCTATCAGTCTTCTACCGATATTCGGGAAAGTATTCGAGGCTATAATCAATGCTGAAATAGTTCATCTCACCGCCCACAAACTGTTCTCCGACACGCAATATGGATTCCGCTTTGACAGGTCCACGGCCGACCTGCTAACAACCGTAACGGAGTACATGCTACATTGATGAGTCTGACGAGGCTCGCGCGGTTGCTCTGGACATCTCCAAGGCTTTTGACAGGGTTTGGCACTCTGGCCTCCGATGCAAACTACGCGGTTATGGTATTACCGGTCGCCTGCTTGACCTAATCCAATCTTTCTTAAATAACCGCAAAATGGAGGTCGTTCTGAATGAGCGTGCCTCTTCGTCCTACAGCACGAATGCTGGTGTCCCACAGGGCTCTATCATGGGCCCGACGCTCTTCCTTATTTTCATCAACGACCTCCCAGATGAGATCAAGTCCCAAGTAGGCATCTACGCAGATGACACTACAATATACTCCCGCTCCAGTAAGAAACCTGTCGTGGCGGACAGACATAATCTCGCTGCTGACTTTGAGCGGGATCTACACTCTGTGGTGAACTGGGGCAAGAAATGGCTTGTCAACTTCAATTCATCTAAGACCAAGCTGTTGTCTGTCAACCATTAAAGGCAGCCTCTCCTGCTTCCCATAAGCATGGACCAAGCGATTCTCCCGGAGAGCAATACACTGCGCCTCCTCGGACTTACCCTGTCCTCAGACCTCAAATGGAACCACTATATTGAATCCATAGCAAAATCTACTGCTAAGAAGATTGGGTCACTATGTCAATCCAGGATGTTTTTTCCGTCTGAATCCATCCTGCATATATACAAGTCAACCATCCGTCCGTGCATGGAGTACTGCTGCCATTTATGGTCAGGTGCCCCTGCCGTTCTCCTCAGTGTTCTTGACAAGCTCCAAAGGAGAGTCTGTAATGTGATAGGTACTGATCTGGCGACTCGACTGCAGCCACTTTCCCATCGTTGAAATGTGGCCTCCCTCTGTCTCTTCTATAAATACTTTCATGGCTTCTGCTCGGATGAGCTTAAGTCACTGATGCCTCCTCAACAGGTGTTTACCCGTGCAACTAGACTGGCAACTGGGTCCCACCCATTCACAGTCAGGTTAGCCAAATGCAGACGACAATTCTACTCCTGCAGCTTCCTCTCTCGCACTTCCCGCCTGTGGAACTCACTCCCGTATTCTTGCTTTCCTGACGGCTACAACCTCCAGAAATTTAAATGCAAAGTCAATACTCATCTACTAACCACTGGCCTCTAGCTCTCTCCCCTCCCCTGTATAACCTTCCCTTTCTCTCCACCTATGTGTCTGTCATCGCACCTGCTTTCTCAGCTTTCTATTGTTCCTTTCTAACTAGTTTGTACTCCTCACTCTTTTCTAATTAATCTTTTTACATTTATGTAACCGCCTGCACATCAGTGGCGTTTCCGCCTTGCTCGGGGTGAAATGATTAAAAAAAAAAAATTGGAGTAGATAGACTAAACTATCGCCCAGTTCACACTCCACCCACGTCTATTGAACAGGTGTAGAGGCTCATCCCTTGTTCCCTGTTTAGGATGTGGTTTCCGGTTTTCTCTTTTCCAAACTTTTCACTTTTTTTTTCAATTGGAGTAGATAGACTAAACTATCGCCCGGTTCACACTCCACCCTCGTCTATTGAACAGATGCAGAGTTTCATCCGATGTTCCCTGTTTAGGATGTGGTTTCCGGCTTTCTCTCTTCTAATCATTTCACTCTTACGTAGCTTTAGAGTCGACTTTTCCTGACGAGCCGTTGGGTGAAACCTAGGTAGGCTTGTTGGCTCTTACTTAGATTTAACTGAACTGTAAAGAAATATTATATATATATATATATATATAAAGACATTTTAAAATGATAATCGTTTAAAACAAAGTAATAAAGACATATTTTAAAATGACAGTCGTTTAAAACAAAGAAATAAAGACATATTTTAAAATGACAGTAGTTTAAAACAAAGAAATAAAGACATATTTTAAAATGACAGTAGTTTAAAACAAAGAAATATTTCTTTGTTTTAAACTCCTGTCATTTTAAAATATGTCTTTATATATATATATAGGTATATATATATATGTCTTTATATATATATATATATATATATATATATATATATATATATAAAGACATATTTTAAAATGACAGGAGTTTAAAACAAAGAAATATTTCTTTACAGCTCAGATATACAAATTGCGGTCAGTTCACAACAAGGATTCTTTTTCATCGGTGTTTATAATAACCTAACACCGCATCTGCCGAAAAACCTTTTATAGCCACTAGATTTTTCTGGAGTGTGATTCCAATTAAATAACAAGGAAAGGACGAATATTCTTTCTCAATATAGAAGTAAACGTCTAAAGACCGATTGCATCTACGTTATCGTTAGATACCTGTATTCAAACCGCAGGATTATACAGACATGGATCGCTTAACTGCAGGCCATTTTCACGGTAAGAGAAATAACTTCGCAAAAGACGATACCCGCTTAGGTTGTTGAGAAGCTTCCAATAGAGATCGCCCTCGAAATTAATGCAGTCAATGATGAAAATCCATACGACATTCTGAGTTTTTGTCAGTTAAAAAAAAAAAAAAAAAGAAGAAATTGTCAAATCGTTTAAGCAATCTCTGCATTAAAAATACAAGGCTTTTTCTCAGTTCCTGCGATATATGAGGATTCTTCTAGAGCCCGACACCTTTCCTGAGAATATTTTGCAACGTCTATAACTGAACAAAAATGTGATTAAAATGTGAACCTCTGGGTTAGACGATGCCGACCTGTATAAACTGGCAGGAACACCTGACAAGCCTGCCGAAAACGGAGGCACACACAATGGCAACGTCATCTAGAATTCAATTAACGATTAAATAGCCCAAATCTATCAAATCCAGTCGGCCACAGCTAACGCTAACGAGCAAGTGGAAGTTATGTCAATGAGAAACAGACAGATCCCGCGTTATCTATGGCGACATTCCAGTTGAAATAGTCTTAGCAGCCGACACGAAAGCCCGTGTACGCAACACCAGAATATTTTGGTATAATCACAAGTTTGGTCAGTCAGTTAAATGCCATACGTGATACACGCTTCGGGCGATCATGTCTCGAAAGAGACATGACTGAATGGGTAGAAGATTATCCCGCAGTAGGCTGCCATTTCTTTCTGCGGTAGACTGGTTGCCAGCCAAAGCTATAGAACCCAATCTGTCCTGTTATTTGACCCATAGCTAACTGGAAAAAATGTATTATATTATTAAGTAGCAATTAGTGGGGGATCAGTTTATTACTTCATAACAATATAAAACTGAGCCCCCACTATATATCCAGTAAAAGCCTTAATCATATTTTCAACTAATATATTCAGTCAGTCAGTTAAGTGTCATACGTGATACATGCTTTGAACGATCATGTTTCGAAGACATGACTGACTGAACAGAACATTATCCCGCAGTAGGTTGCCAGTGCTTTCTGCGGTAGACTGGTGGCCAGCCAAGGTTATAGAACCCAATCTGCCCTATTATTTAACCCATAACTGGAGGGAAGAAACGGATTAATACCTTTCCAAAGGAGTATTTGTGCGTAATTGAATGCAAGTAATTTAACTAGAATTCGAACTCGGCTCCCCGATTTGTCGTTCTGAGTCGATATCCACTGCGCCAAAACGCACATCGAAAGATTGGTACTCATGCTAAAAAGTGCCCCAAACCTTATACATTCGTAACACCAAACTAGGAAAACACATATTCCGACTAGTAATGAGGATGACTGAGTCTGGATATTCTAAGAAAAGTTATCTTCTATTTTACATTCGTGACTCGTGTCAATATATGAATTTTTATTTAACACGGTCAGTCAGTTAATTGTCATACGTGATACACGTTTAGACAATCATGTCTGTTTTGAGACATGACTAATTAGGCAGAAGATTTTCCAGCAGTAGGTTGTCAGTATTTCATGCAGTAGACTGGTCACTAAACAAGGCTATAGAACACAATATGTCCTGCTATTCAACCCATAGCTCGAGGAAGAAGAGACAGATTAAATACGCTTTCCCAAGGGTATTTATGCGTAATTGAATGAAATAAATTCGACTAGAATTCGAACTCGGTCATTCGAGTTCTTATTCCGAGTTGATATCCATTGCACCACATCGCACACACTAGTCAACACAGGCGCCGAAATTAGCGTTATCCATCCGACAACGGAGAATTGATTATCACAAGCGCTGTGTAAATTTCAAGCACCGAACAGTAGAAAAATTAGCACATATAGTGGAAAATCACTTACTTTAAATTTTGGTTAGAGAGGTTTTCGTAGATTTTTGATACAAGCAGATGTGAAGACACCAATACTGTTGACGATGTCCGCCATAGTTTATGGATCTAAACTTATTTATAAATGGAACTTTGTCTCTGTGTGTGTATGCGTTTGTGCATATCTGTGTGTGTGTGTGTGTGTGTGTGTGTGTGTCCGTTACATATAGACTCCGAAACGGCTGAACCGATTTTCTTAAAAATTTACACAGTTGTAATACAAGCGTCTGCGAGTGTTTTTAGCTAGGTTTTGTGTTGAGGTACCCCTGATAAATATCGATAAAAATCGATAATCGAAAAAATCGGGTTATAGATGGAGTGGTCCGATTTTAATCAAATTTGACACACTCGTAGACAAAGACATAAGAAACATTATTCAGGAGTTTCAAGGTTGCAGTTCTTACAATAGTGCAGAAAATCGATAATATATATATATATATATATATATATATATATATATATATATAAAAGGCAAAATGTTTGTGTGTGTGTGTGTCTGTTTATCTGCCTGTATGTATTTTTTCAGCCCTTTTATTTTTGTTTTTGCTTCGGGTTTGGCTCTAAGTAGGTATAATTGTAGTTCTTAGTCTCAGCCATGATACCATTTACTCAGAGGACTTACTTAGCCTTCAATATTCAGTTTATGACGAAAAAACTTATTTGATATCGATACCAGGAAATCAACATTTGACTTACATCCATTCATTTTTCTTTCCGTTACGGTTTCGCTTTAACTGGAAACAACTATTGCTTTTTAGTCTTTCGTGCCAACGTCTAAAGAGTCTGAGCTCCAGAACCATGGATTAGTTTTAAAGCTTTCATTACACCCGAGCAACGCCGGGCTATACTGCTAGTATAGAATACAGCGCAGTACGTAATTTGTTCAATGAAACAACGTCAAAGATTAACACTCCCGAATCAGACACTCTTCTGAATCGGATTAGATCGGCAATACTCGGAAACAAAATATGGCCGCCTTTTATACACCTCGCATTGAATATTTTGAGCTTCCTGGTTGGTTAAGCCGTCTATTGGTGAACACAAAAAGTCCAACACATACCAGAAGCAGACTTCTTCATACATCTGAATTTATTAGTGAATATGGCTACCAAAACACTGATAGACAACAAAATCTAACTAAAAATACACGAGACACTTTGTCGAGTTCTTTCAGCAGGTATCAAGTCAGTACTAGGGGACAAAATCTTTCGCCAAATTCTTCGTAACATATTGACACAGTGCTTTACACTGCTAAACACTAAATTCAAACGCAGGACAACCGACACATTCTATCCCGCGGAGAATTATCCAGGCAAAATACAAGATGATAAACAAAAAATTTCCGCACATGCTGCTTTTAGGAATAATCCAACCTTTAAACTGTCATTGGTCATCCGAATTGTACAAAATACCGAAATGAGATTTATCTGCCTGGCGTCCATGTGGGTATCTCTGGCGAATAAACGCATCAACAATCCGAGATTTCTGTCCCTATCCCGCATATACATGATTTCGCGGTCAGATTACATGGTATGGAAATCTTTGCCAAACTTGATTAATCAATGCCTACTACCAAATCGCCTTCGAAAAAAAAATGATATACCAAAGACTGATATCATTATCTCTTTCAGTTTATTTGAACTCACCAGAATGCCGTTTGGTTTAAGAAACGCAGCCCTGATTTTTTTTCAGTGGTTGTTAAACAAAGAATTAAGTGGATTATCTTTCACTTTGGCGTACATCAATGACGTATAAATAGCAAGCAGAAATACAGAAGAACAAACGGAACATTTCCAACTTTATTTTGAACGCCTGTGGTATTTTCAACTGAAAATTAACGTCGATAAATGCACTTTTGGTGTAAAAAAAAAGGGTTTCAGTTTTTGGACACGATAGGCCGAACAGAAACTTCCCACAACCAAAGTTAAATCATCAACTACAGAGGTTTATTCTTCTTCTTTTATGCACCTTGTCCCTTCAGGAAGTAGGCGATCATGGCCTTCCACGTCTCCTTATCCCTGGTGGTTCTTAGCACGCTTTCTCCTGTAACGTCTCACAGCCTCTAAGGGTTGACGGGGGGGTCGTCGCTATCTGTTGCTCCTCTGGTCTGGTCTACCGGACTGTCTCGTCTCTCTGACTGGCGAATCCGTGTTTTCGCGGTCTTTATATATCTTCCAAAACCGGGACTTGTTTCTTCCGGCTTTGCCTTGATCACGCGACGCCCACGCGACGCCTACGTAATTCTCAGAGTCACCTGTCTGTTTGCCTCTGAGTTATTTCCGCATCTGCCGGAAATAGGGTCAAAGTGACATCTGTTACTTTTCACCGACCGGAAACAACACGGCTTGTATCAGCCTTTCTTGGGTGGGCCAGACCGTTATATTACACTTTCTCAGCTTTCTATTGTTCCTTTCTAACTAGTTCGTACTCCTCACTCTTTTCTAATTAATCTTTTTACATTTATGTAACCCCCTGCACATCAGTGGCGTTTCCGCCTTGCTCGGGGTGAAATGATTAAAAAAAAAAAAAATTCGCCGTAAATATTTAAAAAAAAAAACAAGAAACCGTATCAATTGACCATTCAATACTTGCTCACATAAGAAAAATCACAAACGCACCTGTCACAAATCAAAGCAAACCAACAGATATTTACTCACCTAATATTTCAATGCCTCTAACAATAGCAAAAAAAATGTGGTCGCACTGTACAGTGGCCACGACATTTAGAAACATACATAACATATAAGATTTTATAAGAGAATCTTCTTTAATCAAGGCGGAGATTATCGCCCCCTGATGATAATCACAGGCGTCGAGATTTTAGACTTACCGCCCTCTGAGAATAATTACAGACGGTCCGAGTTTTAAAAGGTGCGCACTCTTTCTTTGTTATCTTTTCCTAGTAAAAAGACGTATCTTCGCCCCTGTAAAATGTAAGTAATCAGCTACAGACACTGAAGGTCATTTTGAACTTTTAACATTGCATTTCTCATTTTTTCTTTTGTAAAATGTGCTGTCAATAAATTTGTTAAAATATCTTTCTGTAAATTATACGTCTTGTTTTTCTTTAGACTTACTTGAGTACACCAAAAATTATTAGCGGGTCAAACGTACCAGGATCTTATAAAACTTTATCAAAAGGGTTTACACCCAAAACAAGAATAAGAATAAGAATAAGAATAAGAATAAGAATAAGAATAAATCACACTATGTTACGTAAACAAAACATGATTTCCTTTCTTGGCATTACTTGTGATAGAAATGTCTAATATATATATATATTTAGTGTATCGAGGCAGCAAATAATTTTCTAAACATATACTGTTAAATATAAAAGTCGATGAATGTCTTAGGCACCATCAGTGACTTTTTCGACTGCTTCGATACCTAAATTTAAATTTAAATCTTAAAAATAAATAAGTAATCTTCAAACTTTAAATTAACTTTAATTGAAAGCCAGGAGATTAAATTTTAATTTCCGAAAGAAAAATACACTGGTATTTTTTTAACCGAAATTATATTGATTTTAATCTAATTTTTATTGAAATCGGACAAATTCAATTAAATTTCCCACAATTTTTGATTGATCGACACACTCTGTCAACACTATGAAAACAGTAGCCAAATTTCTGTTTTAAAATCTTGCAAAAATAAAATATAGCTCGCTGACACGTCATTTTAGTCAATTTTTAAAATTAAAACTTACCTTTATCTGATTTCAATCAAGTAATAATTCCTTTCTGCCAGAAATTTACAATAAAAACAAACTTTTTAACTACGGTAGCCCTACCTGTCATCACAACGATTACGTAATGCAGAGGTGTTAAAAGATTTATGAGATCAGACGGAAAGTATGGCGACAATACGGGCCAAAAAACATAACATTTTAATTTCTTTTTTTTTGGTTTTTAACTAAATAATAAAATTTAAAATAATAATTTCAGCAATTATATAATATTTAATATAATTTTAGTTTAGATTTATAGCCAGACATTTGAATATGCTTTCTGAATAAATAAAAATTTAAAAATTTAAATTTCTTTTAAAATAATTTTAATTTAATCAGAAAGAATGAAATTAAAATAACCAAACTAAGTTATTTTATGCTATTTATTAATATTTTTTTTTTTCATATTATTAAGTTATCACTAAGTTTAAGGCATGGTAAAAATATCTAATTTAATTTTTATAGTACTGCAGATGTTATAATTATAGAAACGTTATGACTCTTATGGAACATCGTACTTACTCAAAAGTGGAATGTAAATAAACATATTTATACACAAACAAATTTTTTTAATTAATTTAAAATATTTCTGTGATACGATTTTTATTAAACTTTTCAATTTTAGATAGGCAATATGATACTCAACTCTTAACTAAAAAGAAAACTTGCAATCAATTCTTTGGAGATTTTAAAAATATATTTAAAAGCTTATATATTATTAAATTATTTAATAATAAAAAAATTAAATGAATGAAAACAATTCTTTTAAAATTCTATTATTAATAAAAAAAAATCGTTTTCAGAGTATAATGTCCTCAATAGTTGTTATTTATTCCAGTAATTAACAGATTATCAAATTAAATTATGTCAGAGTTTTATTGCATTTTTCATTTTACTCTTCGGAGAAGGTTTTCGGATGTTGAATACAAACTTAAGATAAAAAACGTGATTTATATTCTCCAATGAGTCATGCGTTGAACTCATAAAACAAACGTTTACAACTATTTAAAATTTTTTAACATTTCATGGATTTACTTGAAGGGGGTAAACAGAGGTAAAAAAATGTTTTTATCAAGATTTTTAAAAAATAATTTCAAAAGTAATTTCATTTATTTGTGAATGAATACTGAAAGTTTTATTAAAATCCAACAATTATTTGATTTTTGCGAGAATTTCCAAATTAATGTGTTTTTAACCTAAAAAAAGTGGCAAATGCAATCATTTGGTGTCCATTGTAAAACAGAAGTAAAACGTTTCTTAGCCACTAAATCAATCAAAACTTTTCAAAACAAAACATTCTGACGAAATTTCGAAAATGTCAGAAAGAATTAAAAATTTTTAAAAAATAATTGAAAACTACTTTTATCTTCCCTTTTAAAAATAATATAAACATTTTGAGGGAAAATTTTGTTTTATTATGTTTGGGACCTTTTTTAATCATACTATACTGTTTTTTTTAATGACGTAATGAAGGTACCTATGTTTAATCTTGAGCTGTTCTAAACATTGTATTTTAGCTTTAATTTCAGTTGAAAATAAAGACAAAAAATCTCCAACATTTGGATTATGTTTTATTAAGTTGGTTGGTTCTAAGCTTAAATGTTGGAGAATTTTTGTCTTTATTTGTTATCAAGTTCTATTAATAAAATTACATTTATTTACAAACAAAACACTTTCATTTTTCTAACCATTCATTCAACCTTCTGGTATTTTAAACAGTTAGGACCTCGATTGTGTTTGACAAGCATCAGCGAGGCCCTTACAACTTCAACTCTATCGAACATACGTACGCTTACACTAGGTGATAACATTCTCGCTCGCTTAGATGCGGATTGCAGCTCTTGAAAGGAACTAGCTTGGAGTGCGGTCGTCGCACCATAGGGGTAAGCATGGATCGTGAAGCAGTTTACGATCAAGCAAAACATTCCTCCGGTCTGAAAATTGCCATATTGCACAGGTCTCTCTTCTTGCAACGTTTTCGCCTCAAAGATTAAATCTCACTTAAAAGGAAGGAGATTTGAGAACACCCAAGAAATCCACGCGAATGCTAGCTAATGAAAAGCGTTTCAGGAAAGTTTCAATCAATGGATACAACGCTTGATAAAGTTTTTGGCTTCACAAGCGGCTACTTCGAAGGAGATTAAATGCCGAATAGACATGTGTTATAGTTTTCATTTTATAACGTCATTCCAATAATGTTTTATCTAATCTCTCTCACTCTTTCTCTCTCTCTCTCTCTATATATATATATATATATATATATATATTGTGTTGACATAATATATATATATATATATATATATATATATATATTAGTCATCCACATAAGAGCCTGTTTCGCTATATCACAGATCATCAGTGTGGCGAAACACATCCACTTGCCTCTGGCCGGGATCGAAACTCGACCGAATTAGTGTCAGTCGGAGTCGTTACCCCATTAGCTCTAGGCGCATAGAATCAGAGAAGGGGCATTTTAACGTCTTGTTTACAAGCAGTCATCTTGTCTACACACGCCAGTCACCGAAATAACTCAATTCATTTCTGAAGAGTTACGCTTATTTAGAAGAAGTGGAAATTGTTTCTAAAATTTACTTCTCTAGAAATCTCGGTCGTAATGAGAGCATAATATATTAGTCATCCACATACAAGCCGGTTTTGCTGTATCATAGCTTCAAGCCGGTTTTGGTGTATCATAGCGCCAAGCCGGTTTTGCTGTATCATAGATCCATGCCGCTTTTGCTGTATAATAGCTTCAAGCTGGTTTTGCTGTATCATAGCTTCAAGAGGGTTTTGCTGTATCATAGCTTCAAGCCGGTTTTGCTCTATCATAGCTCAAAGCCGGTTTTGCTGTATCATCGCTCCAAGCCGGTTTTGCCGTATCATAGCGCCAAGCCGGTTTTGGTGTATCATAGCTTCAAGCCGGTTTTGTTGTATCATAGCTTCAAGCCGGTTTTGCTGTATCATAGCTTCAGGCCGGTTTTGCTGTATCATAGCTCCAAGCCGGTTCTGCTGTATCATAGCTTCAAGCCGGTTTTGGTGTATCATAGCGCCAAGCTGGTTTTGCTGTGTCATAACTTCAAGCCGGTTTTGCTGTATCATAACTTCAAGACGGTTTTGCTGTGTCATAGTTTCAAGCCGGTATTGCTGTATCATAGTTTCAAGCCGGTTTTGCTGTATCATAGCTTCAGGCCAGTTTGCTGTATCATAGCTTCAAGCCGGTTTTGCTGTATCATAGCTTCAGGCCGGTTTTGCTGTATCATAACTGCAAGACGGTTTTTGCTGTATCATAGCTTGAAGCCGATTTTGCTGTATCATAGCTCCAAGCCGGTTTTGGTGTATCATAGCTTCAAGCCGGTTTTGCTGTATCATAGCTTCAGGCCAGTTTTGCTGTATTATAGCTCCAAGCTGGTTTTGGTGTATCATAGCTTCAAGCTGGTTTTGCTGTATCATAGCTTCAGGCCAGTTTTGCTGTATCATAGCTCCAAGCCGGATTTGGTGTATCATAGCTTCAAGCTGGTTTTGCTGTATCATAGCTTCAGGCCAGTTTTGCTATATCATAGCTCCAAGCCGCTTTTGCTGTATCATAGCTTTAAGAAGGTTTTGCTGTATCATAGCTTCAAGCCGGTTTTGCTGTATCATAGCTCCAAGCCGGTTTTACTGTATCATAGCTTCAAGCCGGTTTTGCTGTATCATAGCACCAAGCCGGTTTTGCTGTATCATAGCTTCAAGCCGGGTTGGGTGTATCATAGCTTCAAACCGGTTTTGCTGTATCATAGCTTCAAGCCGGTTTTGGTGTATCATAGCGTCAAACCGGTTTTGCTCTATCATAACTTCAAGCCGGTTTTGCTCTATCATAGCTTCAAGCCGGTTTTGCTGTATCATAGTGCCAAGCCGGTTCTGGTGTAACATTAGCTTCAAGCCGGTTTTGCTGTATCATAGCTTCAAGCCGGTTTTGGTGTATCATAGCTTCAAGCTGGTTTTGCTGTATCATAGCTCCAACCCGGTTTTACTGTATCATTGCATCAAGCCGGTTTTGCTGTATCATAGTGCCAAGCCGGTTTTGGTGTATCATAGCTTAAAGCCGGTTTTGGTGTATCATAGCTTCAAGCTGGTTTTGCTGTATCATAGCTTCAGGCCAGTTTTGCTATATCATAGCTCCATGCCGCTTTTGCTGTATCATAGCTTTAAGAGGGTTTTGCTGTATCGTAGCTTCAAGCCGGTTTTGCTGTATCATAGCTCCAACCCGGTTTTACTGTATCATAGCTTCAAGCCGGTTTTGCTGTATCATAGTGCCAAGCCGGTTTTGGTGTATCATAGATTCAAGCCGGTTTTGCTGTATCATAGCTCCAAGCCGGTTTTACTGTATCATAGCTTGAAGCCGGTTTTGCTGTATCATAGCACCAAGCCGGTTTTGCTCTATCATAGCTTCAAGCCGGTTTGGGTGTATCATAGCTTCAAACCGGTTTTGCTGTATCATAGCTTCAAGCCGGTTTTGGTGTATCATAGCTTCAAACCGGTTTTGCTGTATCATAGCTTCAAGCTGGTTTTGGTGTATCGTAGCTTCAAGCCGGTTTTGCTCTATCATAGCTTCAAGCCGGTTTTGCTGTATCATAGCTTCAGGCCAGTTTTGCTGTATTACAGCTCCAAGCCGGTTTTGCTGTATCATAGCTTCAAGCCGGTTTTGCTGTATCATAGCTTCAAGCCGGTTTTGCTCTATAATAGCTTCAAGCTGGTTTTGCTGTGTCATAGCTTCAATCCGGTTTTGCTGTATCATAGCTTCAAGCCGGTTTTGCTGTATCATAGCTTCAAGAAGGTTTTGCTGTATCATAGCTTCAAGCCGGTTTTGCTGTATCATAGCTCCAAGCCGGTTTTGGTGTATCATAGCTTCAAGCTGGTTTTGCTGTATCATAGCTCCAAGCCGGTTTTGGTGTATCATAGCTTCAAGCTGGTTTTGCTGTATCATAGCTTCAGGCCAGTTTTGCTGTATCATAGCTCCATGCCGCTTTTGCTGTATCATAGCTTCAAGAGGGTTTTGCTGTATCATAGCTTCAAGAGGGTTTTGCTGTATCATAGCGCCAACCCGGTTTTGCTGTATCATAGCTTCAAGCCGGTTTTGGTGTATCATAGCTTCAACCTGGTTTTGCTGTATCATAGCTTCAAGCCGGTTTTGCTCTATAATAGCTTCCAGCTGGTTTTGCTGTGTCATAGCTTCAAGCCGGTTTTGCTGTATCATAGCTTCAAGCCGGTTTTGCTGTATCATAGCTTCAAGCCGGTTTTGCTGTATCATAGCTTCAGGCCAGTTTTGCTGTATCATAGCTCCATGCCGCTTTTGCTGTATCATAGCTTCAAGAGGGTTTTGCTGTATCATAGCTTCAAGAGGGTTTTGCTGTATCATAGCGCCAACCCGGTTTTGCTGTATCATAGCTTCAAGCCGGTTTTATGTTGTATCATAGCTTCAAGCCGGTTTTGCTGTAACATAGCTTCAAGCCGGTTTTGCTCTACCATAGCTTCAAGCCGGTTTTGCTGTATCATAGCTTCAGGCCAGTTTGCTGTATTATAGCGCCAAGCCGGTTTTGCTGTATCATAGCTTCAAGCCGGTTTTGCTGTATCATAGCTTCCAGCTGGTTTTGCTGTGTCATAGCTTCAACCCGGTTTTGCTCTATCATAGCTTCAAGCCGGTTTTGCTGTATCATAGCTTCAGGCCGGTTTTGCTGTATTATAGCTCCAAGCCGGTTTTGGTGTATCATAGCTTCAAGCTGGTTTTGCTGTATCATAGCTTCAGACCAGTTTTGCTGTATTATAGCTCCAAGCCGGTTTTGGTGTATCATAGCTTCAAGCTGGTTTTGCTGTATCATAGCTTCAGACCAGTTTTGCTGTATCATAGCTCCATGCCGCTTTTGCTGTATCATAGCTTTAGGAAGGTTTTGCTGTATCATAGCTTCAAGCCGGTTTTGCTGTATCATAGCTCCAAGCCAGTTTTGGTGTATCATAGCTTCAAGCTGGTTTTGCTGTATCAGAGCTTCAGGCCAGTTTTGCTGTATCATAGCTCCATGCCGCTTTTGCTCTATCATAGCTTCAAGCCGGTTTTGCTGTATCATAGCTTCAGGCCAGTTTTGCTGTATCATAGCTTCAAGCCGGTTTTATGTTGTATCATAGCTTCAAGCCGGTTTTGCTGTATCATAGCTTCAAGCCGGTTTTGCTGTATCATAGCTTCAAGCCGGTTTTGGTGTATCATAGCTTCAAACCGGTTTTGCTCTATCATAGCTTCAAGCCGGTTTTGGTGTAACATAGCTTCAAGCCGGTTTTGCTCTATCATAGCTTCAAGCCGGTTTTGCTGTATCCTAGCTTCAAGCCGGTTTTGCTCTATCATAGCTTCAAGCCGGTTTTGCTGTATCATAGCTTCAGGCCAGTTTTGCTGTATTATAGCTCCAAGCCGGTTTTGGTGTATCATAGCTTCAAGCTGGTTTTGCTGTATCATAGCTTCAGACCAGTTTTGCTGTATCATAGCTCCATGCCGCTTTTGCTGTATCATAGCTTCAAGAAGGTTTTGCTGTATCATAGCTTCAAGCCGGTTTTGCTGTATCATAGCTCCAAGCCGGTTTTGGTGTATCATAGCTTCAAGCTGGTTTTGCTGTATCAGAGCTTCAGGCCATTTTGCTGTATCATAGCTCCATGCCGCTTTTGCTGTATCATAGCTTCAAGAGGGTTTTGCTGTATCATAGCGCCAACCCGGTTTTGCTGTATCGTAGCTTCAAGGCGGTTTTGGTGTATCATAGCTTCAAGCCGGTTTTATGTTGTATCATAGCTTTAAGCCGGTTTGGCTGTATCATAGCTTCAAGCCGGTTTTGCTCTATAATAGCTTCAAGCTGGTTTTGCTGTGTCATAGCTTCAAGCCGGTTTTGCTGTATCCTAGCTTCAAGCCGGTTTTGTTCTATCATAGCTTCAAGCCGGTTTTGCTGTATCATAGCTTCAATCCAGTTTTGCTGTATCATAGCGCCAACCCGGTTTTGCTGTATCATAGCTTCAAGCCGGTTTTGGTGTATCATAGCTTCAAGCCGGCTTTGGTGTATCATAGCTCCAAGCCGGTTTTGCTCTACCATAGCTTCAAGCCGGTTTTGCTGTATCATAGCTTCAAGCCGGTTTTGTAGTATCATAGCTCCAAGCCGGTTTTGCTCTACCATAGCTTCAAGCCGGTTTTGCTGTATCATAGCTTCAAGCCGGTTTTACTGCATCATAGCTTCAAGCCGGTTTTGCTGTATCATAGTGCCAAGCCGGTTTTGGTTTATCATAGCTTCAAGCCGGTTTTGCTGTATCATAGCTCCAAGCCGGTTTTACTGTATCATAGCTTCAAGCCGGTTTTGCTGTATCATAGCACCAAGCCGGTTTTGTTGTATCATAGTGCCAAGCCAGTTTGAGTGTATCATAGCTTCAAACCGGTTTTGCTCTATCATAGCTTCAAGCCGGTTTTGCTCTATCATAGCTTCAAGCCGGTTTTGCTGTATCATAGCTTCAAGCCGGTTTTGCTGTATCATAGCTTCAAGCCGGTTTTCTGGTGTATCATAGCTTCAAGCCGGTTTTGCTCTATCATAGCTTCAAGCCGGTTTTGCTGTATCATAGCTTCAGGCCAGTTTTGCTGTATCATAGCTCCAAGCCGGTTTTGCTGCATCATAGCACCAAGCCGGTTTTGGTGTATCATAGCTTCAAGCCGGTATTTTTTATCCTTCTTAACAATGGATTTATACGCTTGATATTCTGGGAATAAAAAATTCTTTAAAACAACGTCTTGAAATGGTGAGTGAGTGAGAGAGAGAGAGAGAGAGAGAGAGAGAGAGACCAGCACGAAAGAGAAAGCAAAATCAAAATTAATCGAAAGTATATATATATATATATATCGATGAATATCCCAGTTTTCTCAAGTACGAATTTTACTAAAAAATATTTGAAAAATTGTCGATCTATATCGTATTTCGTTTCATTGTATAGGTGTTTCAAGATTGAAAAATGCATTCGTAAAGAATACCTTTCCCTCCTTGTTATCTTTTAAACCGTGAAAAGTAAAAGGTTATCAATGAATCATATATATATATATATATATATATATATATATATATATTAGAGATTAAGCTATTCCCAAATAAAAATGAACTATTGAATGAAAGAACAGAAATTATGACTAAGTGTAACCATACCAAAAATACATATTAGGTTCATACAACCATGGATGAAAACGTTATAATTTCTTGTAATTTTAAAAATTGCGTGTTCAAAAATTCCCTGTTACGTGAGTGTCCTTAAAAAAAAAACAGTTAACGGTAAAATCAGTTATTGAAAATTGCTGCCTGAAGACACCACTCATGGTAGAAACCTAGGTCGCGTAATACCTAGGTTACAAAATGAATATATATATATATATATATATATATATATATATATATATATGTATGTATGTATGTATGTACGTATGCGTGCATAAAAGAAATATTATTGATGTCTGTTTTTTAAGGAAAGTTAAAACTTTATGATCAGCAATGTCTCATCAAAAATGAAAGAAAAATCAAAAGATATGGATAGAATTTCAATGAATTGTTGTGTCTATTGAAACGCGAATTTGCTATTTTATTATTTTTTTCTGTATTTAATTCTTTTTTTCTCCCATGTGTTCATCTTCTATTCTAGCCAGTGAATTGTATAATTCAGCCGATGTGTGAATAGCGGAAATCAACGCTTTAGGGAAAAAAGAAATTAAAGAGCAAAGAGAATTTCATTTTCTATACGAAAAGAAGCAAGAACAATGATTATTTTTATTTTAATTAAACGAATATTCACACTGTTCGTATCTGGTCGCTTCGGCTTGAGATCAAATATACACTTGTCTTATCAGTTCTACCGAACTGACCTCGGTTTATTAACCGTTGTGGTGCAGTGGATATCGGATCTGAACGAGAAATAGGGGAGCTGAGTTCGAATTCCAGTTGAATTCATTGCATTCACTTACGGGCAAATACCCTTGGGAAAGGTATTAATCCGTCTCTTCACTCCAGTTATGGGTTACATATCAGGACAGATTGGGTTCTGTAGCCTTGGTTGGCAACCAGTCTACTGCAGAAAGTAATGACTACACACTGCCGGATAATCTACTGCTCAGTCTGTCATGTCTCCAAAGAGACAGGATCGCCCAAGCATGTATCACGTATGGCACTTAACTGACTGACTGAATATAATAGTTAAAAACATGATAAAGGTTTCTCCTGAGCATAAAGTGGGGGATCAGTTTTATATTGTTATTAAGTAATAAACTGATCCCCCACTAATTACTACTTAATAATATAATACATCACTTCTCCCTCCAGCTATGAGTTAAATAACCGGACAGATTGGGTTCTATAGCTTTGGCTGGCAACCAGTCTACCGCAGAAAGTAATGGCAACCTACTACAGGATAACCTTTTGCCTAGACAGTTATGTCTTTTTCGAGACATGGTCGCCTAAGCGTGCTTCATGTATGACACTTAACTGACTGATTAATTGTACTGCTCCTGTATAGGGACTACTCAGTCTTTATTTTATAATATCGATGGAGTCAAAAAGCATATTTGCGTCCTTGTGGGTGATTAATTATTTTTGCCTTATCACCCCTTTCTCATAGACAAAACATTGTAATACTCTAGGTATTCTGTCTATTTCCATATTGTGAATTATACCAATCATAACCTTTCCGGTTAAGACCCGCCTTCGAACACCTATTATAGCAAACCACCCTCGTGACATTCGTATTCCATCGGTGAGATTAAGTTCAACCCGAGAAGCTTTTTCCTACGAACCACTACTTTGTGGAACCCAAGAGAATGCTTTCCCTATCACCACAATCTTAACCTGTTCAAGTCTCGGGTTAACTGATATTTTTCCCACATATCCACAGAAACTTCGCTTCATAATCTGTAACTGTCTACCTCGTGTGTTTTTCTGCGGCCTTGTAGAGGGTGAACATTCGTAATATATTCGTAATGTTTTTGCTTTGATTTTTCACCTTTTGTTGTTAATTCAGTCAACAATATTCCTCATTTACAAAGAGTATTTATCCTGTTATCAGTTAAGTACCATACGTGATACATGCTTTGGGCGATCATGTCTCTTTCGAGACATGACTGACTGGGCAGAAGATTATCTCGCAGTAGCTTGTCATTGCTTTCTGCGGTAGACTGATTGTCAGCTAAGGCTATAGAACTCAATCTGTCTTGTTATTTGACGCATAGCTTGTGGGGAAAGAGTTGTATTATATTATTAAGTAGTAATTAGTGGGGGATCTGTTAAGTACTTCAGGAGAATATTAAAATGATCCCCCACTTTATACCCAGTTGAAGCCTTAATCATGTTTTCAACTATTATATTCAGTTAATCAATCAAGTGCCATACGTGATATACGCTTGGGCGATCTGACTGGGCAGAAAATTATCCTGCAGTAGGTTGTCATTGCTTTCTGCAGTAGACTGGTTGCCAGCCAAGGCTATAAAACCCAAGGCTATAAAACCTAAGGCTATAAAACCCGTTTCCGTTGATTTGTGAGCGATTAATTTTTTTCGTGTAAGAATTTTCTCCCACTCGGAAAAGTACTACTTTATTGCTGTTTCCTTAGAAAATGTCCTGATGAGCTAACTTCCTTAATTCCACTTGTTCAGAACTTTACACCACATATCCTCACACGCCGCGTCCACAGGGTCGAATCATCCTCATTCCCTTCATACTCAATTGGTAAGAAAAAACTTTTCATTCTGACAAATTTTTCCTAAAGCCACTGCATTATGGAACATATTCTGTAGACAATGTTTTTTTCGCTCGCTAAAATTCTGACCTCTTCCTACCAAGTATCCACTGTTATACTTATTCAACAAGCTCAACCTTGATCGGCTTTTGCGCCATATATTAAAGTAACAATTTAATTTGCGCATTTTTCTTACTCTGTGATGTACCTTAAGAACGTATGTGATGATGGGTTCCATTTGGCTCTCTCTTGTCGCTCTCAATAATTTTTCTCTTAGTCTCAATTCTAAGCCCCGCTCCGTCAAAGATTTGCTCCAAACTAACAGGTACGTCTCGCGCTGCTTTCCCCGTCTCTCTTTTCATTATCCGACCTGTGAGTATCAAGTTCTCCAGGACCTCCTTCCTCATTACGTGTCCCAGGAACCTCATTTGTCACTTCCTGATATTTAGTATGAGTTTTCTTCTCGTTTGCATCCTTTCCAACACCTCACCGTTGCACACTTTCTCCGTCCAAGGTATCCTCAGCATCCTTCTGTAAAACCACATTTCGGCTGCATCAAGCCTCTTCTTCATCTTTGATGCGATTGTCCAGCATTCACTTCCATAAAGAAGGACAAGTATCACATATCAATCCAGCACTCTTTTCTTTGTTTCTAATGAGGTTTTCCTGTCTTTTAGTACTCTGGTTAGCTTCTGAAATGCATCTTTGGCCATTGAATCACTATATCGCACTTTTGATCCTTTGTCAAAACACTTCCCAGATATTTGAATCTTTTCACTTGCTTTATTTTAAATTCTCCGACATGCAGTTGACATATTGGTCTCCTCTTTTTGCTGATGGCCACACATTCAGTTTTCTTGAGGTTTATGCTCAGTCTTTTCATTTCACTTTCTTTTGCTAACTTCTGTATAAGGTCCGGCATTTTCCTTTCCGTGTCTGCTATCAACACCGTGTCATCCGCGTATCTGATACTGCTGAGATTGTGGCCTCTAATATCGAATCCTGGCCAAGCTTTTGGAACTTAATTTGGTCTCTTTTCCTGGGTAGGGTATAAATAATAATCCTTTATCTATTCTACCGAGAGGTTTTGGGCTGTCTCTAATTCCATTTTCACACAGGGATAATGTTCATTTTCAGATTTCCCATTGGGTTCCATTTCTCAGTTTAAGTTCAGAAATTTTTCCTTTCGCACTTTTTGGCCAATGGGGCCGATTGTTTACATTTGCCCCGTAAAACCTCTAAGATCTAAGATGGTTGTTGAATTACGTCACAGAAATCCAATCACACGTGTCAAACGCGACTAAAATATGTTTTTATTAAAAAAAAAAAAATTCTAAAATAAAATAAACCTTTATATTTAATTTTTATTCCGACGTTTTAAAAATTCATTTGGCCAACAAAAAAGTGTGAATATTTTTACCCGTAATCTTGAAACAAAAGAAATATTTTTAAAAAAAGTGTTTTTTCAAACAAAAACAAAATATTTAAAATAAAAAGTGGCATCTTCTCCTACTACTAAAATGTTCTCAGTTGCACGGGCAACGCCGGGTTATGATGCTAGTCAATTCTAATCTGCAGGTCTGTTAATTCTTCTTTTCTAATAGGCATATATATTCCCTAATCTATTCTAACCTGAAAATCTATTCCTAATCTTTCTAACCTTATATATCCATTCCCGATTCATTTCTAATTTGCATATATACTCACTATATTTTTTATAATATGAAAATTTATTCAATGTTCGTTTCTAATCTACATATTTATTCCCTGTGTTATTGTAATAGGCAGATTTGTTCCGTCTTCTCTTCTAATTTGGCGATTTATTCCCAATTATTTTATAAACTGTATATTTATACCTCATTCTTTTGTAATCTGAAGATCTAATCTCTATTTTATTCTAATATTTTTTTAATTTAGTCTCTTTTCCTGAGTAGGCTATAAATAATAATGATTCTACCGAGAGGTTTTGTGCTGTCTCTAACCCTACCTGCTCACAGGGATAATGTTCCCTTCCAGATTTCCCATTTGGTTCCAGTTCTTAACCTGACACACCGTAGTTATTTGATATAAATTTTTTCATCGACACATAAATGTTTCGGACGGGTGATACTCGCTGCATCTTAGAGTCATAACACTTTTATCAACACACGTGTTATTTCAAATGCCCCCACAACCAGCCAACTTTCAAGGACGTTAGGTCAGGTGTGTCTCCGAGAGAACTTTTCAGGCAGAAAGAAAGGTGGAAATATTGCGAGTGCAAAAGGGAAAATTTAGGCTACAGCTTCGTATATTTCTCCGAATAACTCTGCCCTGTCTTGGTAGGTTTGTGTTTTCACTTACACCGCCTTCACGATTATTATTATTATCATATAATGTTTCATGATAATTCGATTTCTGCTATGGTCACACTACCTACCAAGTCTGTGGAAAGATCAATGGCAGGCTGTAGTGTGTTGTTATGGCTCCATTTAATGTTTTTTCTATCTCCCATAACATCCCTAGTGTTGCATTGAGAAAATTCTCCTTAGTGTGTGGGCTTTACTTAACAAGACACTTTTTTGTATATCTCTTAAGTTGGGGTTTAATGTGTTGTTTTGTTCCATCTTTTATCATTCCAAGTGCATCTACTATCACTGGTACGATTCTTGTTTTCAATTTGCACATTTTTTATATTTCAATTTCCAGGTCTTTATATTTTGATAATTTTTCGAATTCCTTGTTTGCTATGCCACCCTTTTACAGCTAAACAAATAAGATGTAACCGTAAATTCTACTCCAACAGCTTCTTTTCTCGCGCTTCCCGCCTGTGGAACTCCCTTCCACAAGTCTGCTTTCCCGACAGTTACAATCTCCAGGTGTTTAAATGTAGGGTCAACAGACACCTCCTATCACACTAACTCCCAACTATTCTCACAACACTCTCATCTACCCAACCCTCATTCTCGGTATCCTTATCCGCCTATCACCCACCCTCTGTCATTTCCTATATTTAATCAGCCTTTCTCCACTCTACGTAGCCCCCTGCACAGTAGTGGCAGTGACATGCCTTGCTCGGGGTGAAACGCTTATAAAAAAAAAAAAGTTACAATCCGCTGGACAAGTCATATCACATAATAGGCAAGATTTTTTCTTTCTAGTTTATTGATAAAAAAGAGACATGACTGACTGGGCAGAAAATTATCCTGCAGTAGGTTGCCATTGATTTCTGAAGTAGACTGGTTGCCAGCCAAGGCTATAAAAACCCAATCTGTTCTATTATTTAACACATAACAGGAGATAAGAGACGGATTAATATCTTTCCGAAGGGTATTTGTTCGTAAGTGAATGCAATGAATTCCACTGGCCTATTTGCTTCAATTTTTCTATCTGTGTAGATGGTGTAATCCCATAGAATGGTGATATCTCCTATTTCTGTAACTGTTATATCGTGAGTAAGAATCAATAACTCAACAACAGGAATAGGTTAATTGTTGTATTCCGTGAAAATAGTATTTACAAAGGTTATTAGTATCCAATACAAGAATAAGGGTTAATCGTCTCAACCGTCGTAAGACGTAGTATGAGCAATGGGTACTTCCGGGTTGTCACCGGAAGTCTACGACTGACTTGTCGATCGGCTGCTCGGCACACTCTTCTACGTAGATACCACCATTACTTTACATAGTAATGGAATAGTCCATTATAGCCGAATAGGCGCGGGCGTCCCAACAGTAACCGGGTGATGTTCATACCAGTGTTTGTTTACATATTTTCCATAGTGTTTGCACATTGTCCAGTGTAAATATTGTCCCACTCTATTATTATTATTATTATTAGTAGTATTAGTATTATTATTTGATTTATTCTATTGCCACACTACCTAATTAAGTTTGAGGGAAAACCTAAGGCAGGTAGTCGAGTGTTGCTATGGCTATATTTTATGGTTTTTTTTTTTTTACTCCCATTGCATCACTAGCGTTACATGAACAAAGTTGTTAATGTGTTGGTTGTATTTATTATAATAAAATACTAATAAATACATCATCATCTTCATTATATTTTGATTTCTGCTATGTTGACACTATCTACCAAGTCTGCAAGAAGACCTAAGGTAGGCAGTGGTTTTTTTGTTATAGCTACATTACATGATTTGTTTTTCTATCTCCCATAACATCACCATCGTTGCATGAACAAAGTTCTTCTTAATGTGTCGGTTGTACTTATAATAAAAATACTGTCATGATGACATCACCCATTCATCGGATTGAACTCTTCCTACAACTACATATACTTCCCCTCACAAGAGTGTGAGTTCAGAGAGAGATCAGCATAAACAGTTCAGCAGAGAGCGATAGGCAGAGATAGCCTAGCCAAGACTGCTACCATACTACCATTGCGAGTCCCAGTTCTAGTATTACTACCTAACACGTATTTATTTATTCTGTTAACAGAGTTCCACGGATTTGTATTTTGCTGTGTTTAATATATATATATATATATATATATATATATATATATATATATATATATATTAATTAAATCACCCCGAGCAAGGTGGTAACGCCACTGATGTGCAGGGGGCTACATAGGAGAGAAAAGATTGGAAAAGAGAAAACCGGAAACCGCATCCTAAACAGAAAACAAGGGATGAGCCTCTTCAGCTGTTCAATAGACGTGGGTGGAGTGTGAACCGGGCGATAGTTTAGTCTATCTGCTCCAATTGAAAAACAAAAACGAAAGTGAGAAGATTGGAAAAGAGAAAACCGGAAACCGCATCCTAAACAGGAAACAAGGGATGAGCCTCTTCACCTGTTCAATAGAAGTGGGTGGAGTGTGACCCGGGTATATATATATATATATTTTAATCATATCACCCCGAGCAAGGCGGTAACGACACTGATGTGCAAGGAGCTACGTAAGAGTGAAATTTTGGAAAAGAGAAAACCGGGAACCACATCCTAAACAGGGAACAAGGGATGAGCCTCTACACCTGTACAATTGACGTGGGTGGAATGTGAACCGGGGGATAGTTCTATCTACTCCAATGTCGTTATTTCCCATTTTGGTTGCTGTATTATTTCTTGCTCAAATTCTTAACCGTTTGATCCACGACAAATACTACTACTACTACTAGTAATTTCATCATCATCATTGTATTTCGATTTCGGCTATAGTCAAACTACCTACCAAATCTGCGGGAAGACCTAAGGCAGGTAGTGGTGTGTTGTCATGGCTACAGTTCATGGTTTGTTTTTCTGTTATATAATCACTATTATTACATGAACAAAGTTCTTTCTTGGTGTGTGTGCTGTACTTATGAAGATATTTATTTGTGATTCCTTTAAGCTGGGAATTTCCAGGGATTTTTTTCAATGTGTTATTTTGTTCCTATTTGCTTTATTATTCTTAACGCACGTACTATGACTCGTACTATTCATTTCGATATTCCCCATTTATTTCCATTTCGATTTCCAGGTTTTCGTACTTCAACAGTTGTTTATTATTATTATTATTATTATTATTATTATTATTATTATTATTATTATTATTATTTCCGTTTATTCTGCTTTGATGTTTGATTACAATCCTTTGCCAAAAAAACAAAAAAAACAAAAAAACAAAAAAACAAAAAAAAAAAAACAAAAAAAAACCAAAAAAACAAAACCCCTCATTTGAGACCTGCGATAAGGGAAGATCGTTTTTTTATAAAGTTATTGCGTATATTATATTGAGAGATATTTTGTTATCGCTGTTCCTGGGCATAAAGTTTCTTTCTTTTATCTCAAGTAGTGAGAGGTTTTCATTATTGGTATTATTATATTCAGTTTTTCAAGTTTGCTGTTTTTGAGATAATCTAACCGAATCTTTTGCCTGAGTCCTGAGATAAAGAAAGACTTTTTTTTTTTATCTTAGACACTTATTGAGAATAGTACATTGAGTGTTGCATATTTCGGCATATGAGAGTGGTTTTCATGAACTCATTCTTCTGTATGCCAGAAAACGAGAGGTTTACTGGGATCTTTCTAGGATACAAATCCTATATAACCCATCAAACAACTAAAACACACAAAATAAATTGCACACCCGCAAAATCGGATTCAAACGACTACAGCATTTGGAATAAACCTAAAGCAAAATTGCACACCCGCAAAAAGGGATTCAAACGACTTTCGAAAAACTCAACTAAGAAAAATTCCTATCTGCTGAACTGATACCTATGTTACTATAATCAGCAGATCGACTCTCTATACTTTTCTAATGTGAAAATATATTTCCCGTTCTATTCTAACCAGCGTATCTATTTCATATTCTATTTTAATCAGCAGATATAATACCCATTCAATCCATATTTGCAAATCTAATTCCTATTGCAGAGCAATTTCCATTAGTTTTCGAATCTGTACATCTAATCCCTATTCTATTGTAATCTGCAGATATATTCTTTATTCTTTTCTAATCTAAAGATCTTTTTCCTAATCTATATATATAAAAGGCAATCTGTGAGTCTGTGTGTGACTGTTCCCTATGCACGCGTAGATTTTTAAGTTACACCATTCAAACTTTCTAGAGACACATATCTACACGGAAGCCAGGTCGACACATATTTTTGAATTTAAGTTCAGCAATTTCTCCTTTCGCACTTTTTGGCCAATGGACACGATTGTTTACATTTGCTCCGTAAAACATCTAAGATCTAAGATGGTTGCTGAATGACGTCACAGAAATCCAATCACACGTGTCAAACGCGACTAAAATATTTTTTATATTAAAAAAGAATCTAAAATAAAACAGCCTTTATATTTAATTTTTATTCCCTTGTTTTAAAAATTCATTTGGTCAACAAAAAAGTGTGAATATTTTTACCCGTAATCTTGAAACAAAAGAAATATTTTAAAAAAAAAAAGTGTTTTTTCAAACAAAAACAAAATATGTAAAATAAAAAGTGGCATCTTTTCCTACTACTAAAATGTTCTCAGTTGCACGGGCAACGCCGGGTTATGATGCTAGTCAATTCTAATCTGCAGGTCTGTTAATTCTTCTTTTCTAATAGGCATATATATTCCCTAATCTATTCTAACCTGAAAATCTATTCCTAATCTTTCTAACCGTATATATCCATTCCCGATTCATTTCTAATTTGCATATATACTCACTATATTTTTTATAATATGAAAATTTATTCAATGTTCGTTTCTAATCTACATATTTATTCCCTGTGTTATTGTAATAGGCAGATCTGTTCCGTCTTCTCTTCTAATTTGGCGATTTATTCCCAATTATTTTATAAACTGTATATTTATACCTCATTCTTTTGTAATCTGTAGATCTAATCTCTATTTTTTTTTAATCATCTCACCCCAAGCAAGGCATTCCACTGCCACTATTGCGCATGGGGCTACATAGGGGAAGGTAAAGAGAAGGAGTGGTTAGACATAGGGAATGTTAGGAGGAAGGTGACAGATGAGTAAGGATACAGAGGATCTTAAAAAATAATGCATGTTTTTTTTTAATCATCTCACCCCAAGCAAGGCATTCCACTGCCACTATTGCGCATGGGGCTACATAGGGGAAGGTAAAGAGAAGGAGTGGTTAGACATAGGGAATGTCAGGAGGAAGGTGACAGATGAGTAAGGATAGCGAGGATGAGGGTTGGGCAGATGGGAAGAGTGTTTGATAGAATGGGAGCAGGTTAGTGTGTTAGGAGGTGTCTATTGACCTTACATTTAAACTCCTGGAGATTGTAGCCGTCGGGGAAGCAATCGTTTGGAAGAGATTCTAAATACCAATTTTCTATTCTATTTTAAATTTACTGACCTACAATCTATTCGGTTATAATATGCAAATCTAAGCCGCATTATTTTATAATTTACTGATCAGTCAGTTCAATGCCAGACACACTTGAGCAATCATATCTCGAAAGAGACATGACAAACTGGGAATAATATTTTCCCACCGTAGATTGCCGTAAATTTCTGAGGTACACTGATTGTCAACCAAGGCTATAGAACCCAAACTTTTCTGTTATTTAACCCATAGCTGGATGAAGAAAAGACGGATTAATAACTTTCTTAAGGTTATTTGGGCTTTCCGATTTCTCATTCCTAAACCCACACCACAACGCATATCCAGATATTTTCCCTAAATTTTTCTAATCTTCAGATCAACTCCCTACTCTTTTCTAATTTGCATATCTGTCCCTTATCTATTATAATCTACGTATTTGGTTCCTATTCTATTCTATCCTGCAGATATATTTACCACTCTTTACTTATCTGTATATCCGTTCACGATTCCAATCTAAGTTGCATATCTTATTCAAATTCTTTTCTAATTTTGTAGAATTATTTTCTATTCTCTTCCAATCAGTTAGGTCCTGGGTATGACGATAAACTGCATCCCGCAGCAAGGCCTCTGATTGAGAGGTTGTGAGGAGCATGGAACCACCTCTTAATTGCTGTTGTTCCCAGGTCCACTCTGACCCGGAGTGGCAGCACCTGTTAGGGTCCCACCTATGGGTAAATAGCTAACCCCAAACTGGGGTCAAAACACTATGAAAGTATAAAAATACTTTTATAGAAATATAATATATATAAAAATACTTTTATAGAAAAATATACACTTTTTGATGAAAAACATTACCAACAACTATTTTTTCTTAAGAAAAAAAATACCAGCAATACATTTTTTAATACGAAACTAGAAGACATCTTCAGTTTTCTAAAATAAAATAAAAAAAAAACTTTTTTCGTCAAAACCTGACTAAATCAACTTTCTTACTATAACCGAACATTAAAAAATATCTTTAAACTCTAATTTTTCGGCATGAAATAACCCACAGAGGTGTTGATATGCCGTTAAACAAAACTCAAATCAAAATCCAATCAGTTAACTTCTTTAGGCGTCCGGACTGCAAGGGCTCTATTTAATTTTCCTTTGAAAGTGTAGCGACTTGAATTCCTGTTAATGGTGGTTTCCGTAGTATCCGTACCAACTTTTGCAGCGTTAAATTCTTCATCAAAGTCTTTCATTTCGAATCGCGTAATGAAGGTAGTATTGCATGGGCAAGCTTCTAGATACTGCCATGCAAACGCAGGTGTTCCTCAAGGTTCTATTCTAGGTCCTACGCTTTTCATCAACGATCTCCTTGATGCAATCAGATCCCAAGTACGCATCTACGCTGACGACACTACCATTTATTCCCGCCTCGATAAGAAATCTGCCGAGGCTGACATAGCAAACTTTGCTGCTGATCTTGAAAAGTGTTATGGTGAAACACAAGTATACTTCAGATAATGGACTTTCCCTCCTATATTAATAAGAGTTAACAAGAAGTTCTTGGGAGTTCTTGGAGGTTCTAGAGAGTTCTTAAGAGTTCTATTGGCGTTCAGTAGAACGACTAGGCAGTTGATATTAGTCGGCAGTTAGAAAGGTACTAAGAATTCAGCTTACAGTGGAAGATTACAAAGTTCCTAACAGTTTGGGTGCGTTAAGTCGATTAGCAACCGACATAGCACAATTATAACTGCGAAAACTACTCCACAACAAAAAGGACTTCCAATCCGGTGAACTGGGTTGAGAAATGATTCGTAAATTCCAAAACGAAGCTGCTATCCTCTAACCACCATACATAACAGCTTCTACGTACCCACAGTCAGGCTAGTCTCCTTGAAAGCAAAACACTGCACCTCCTTGGCCTGACTCTATCAGCCTGACCTCAAGTGGAATAACCAGATTGTATCCATAGCTAAATGTGATTCAAGGAAGATTGGTTCCCTGTGTAGAGCCAGGAAGTTTTTCTCGCCTAAATCCATCTTGCACACACATAAATCTACCATCCGCTCGTGCTTTGAATACTGTTGTCGCATTTGGTCGGGTGCCTTGCTATTCATCTCCGGCTTCTTGAAAAATCCAACGGAGAACCTGCAATATAATTGGCCCCGACCTGGTAACTTAACTCCAGTCACTTTCTCACCAACGTAATGTGGCTTCTCTGTGTCTTTTCTACTAATATTTTAACGGCTTCTGCTCTGATGAGCTTAGCTCCCTGGTTCCCCCTTTGCATGAATTTACTCGAGCTACTAGACTAGCGATTAGGTCCCACCATTTTACAGTGAAACCAATACAATGTAACCGCAAATTCTACTGTATTAGCTTCTTTGCTCACACTTCCCACCTGTAGAATTTCCTTCCGTCTACTTGCTTCCCTGACAGCTACAATTTCCAATAACTTAAATGCAAAGTCAATTGCCATATCTTATCCCCTTGACTCGCCTCCCTTTCCTGACAACCTCTATCATGTTCTATTTTCTTTCCATTTTACCCTCATGCAGCCCTCTTCACACCAGAGTTCTCATCCTTCTCTTACCAATTCTCTGACACTCGCGTTACTTGTTACTGTTTCTTATCACTTATGTAACCCCCTACGCGTCAGTGGTAATTCTGCCTTGCTTGGGGTGAAATGATTAAAAAAAATCTGCTGACCTACTCTCTTTTCTTTCCTAATCTGCAAATCTATTCCCTATTCAGTTCTAATCGACATATATACTTCCTAATCTAATCTGCAGATCGGTTCTTTATTCATTTCTAAGCTGAATCTTTATTCGCTATTCTTTTCTAATTTTCACTTTTATTTTCTATTTTTTTTTAATCATCTCACCCCAAGCAAGGCATTCCACTGCCACTATTGCGCATGGGGCTACATAGGGGAAGGTAAAGAGAAGGAGTGGTTAGACATAGGGAATGTCAGGAGGAAGGTGACAGATGAGTACGGATAGCGAGGATGAGGGTTGGGCAGATGGGAAGAGTGTTTGATAGAATGGGAGCAGGTTAGTGTGTTAGGAGGTGTCTATTGACCTAACATTTAAACTCCTGGAGATTGTAGCCGTCGGGGAAGCAATCGTGTGGAAGAGAATTCCACAGTCGGGAAGTGCGAGGAAAGAAATTGTTGGAGTAGAAGTTGCGGTTGCATTTTATCGGTTTCACTGTAAAAGGGTGGAATCTAGTTGCTAATCTAGTATCTCGTGCAAATTATTCTTTTATAATCTTCAGTTCATTTATACTCCTTCTCTGACTTCCTCTCCGACTGAGCCTATTACTCTGCACTTTGAAGCTGACTTCACTTACTGATAACCATTTGTTGAAATTAAATGTTCTGTATCCGCTCTTTTGAATCAAACAAAACCTCAGCTGCTTCAAATTGCTACAGTCATTTATCCTCTTTAGTCTGATAATCTTCACAATTTGTTCATCTTGCATATTTTAGACTAGCAGTATAGCCCGGCGTTGCTCGGGTATAATGAAAACTTTAAAACTAATCCATGGTCCTGGAGCTCAGACTCAGCCTAAAGAATATTTGTGTGAAGTTTGGTGAGAATTGGATAAAAATTGTGGATTTGTATAAAGGACATACAGACAGATAAACACACACACACACACACACACACACACACACACACACACACACACACACACACACACATCTTGCTTTTTATATACATATTATCGATTTTCTGCACTATTGTAAGAACTGCAGCCTTGAAACTTCTGAATCTCGTTTCTTATGTCATTGTATATGAGTGTATCAAATTTGATTAAAATCGGACCACTCCTTCTATAACCCGATTTTTTCGATTATCGATTTTCGATATTTATCGGGGGTACCTCGACACAAAACCTAACTAAGAACACTCGCAGACGCTTATAGTATAACTGTGTAAAGTTTCAAGAAAATCAGCTTTTTCGGGGTCTATAGGTAACGGGCACACAAACACACACACACACACACACACACACAGACAAAGTTCCATTTATAAATAAGTTTAGATCAAATAAAGAATGTGGTGCGGTGGATATCGGCTTGAAACCCAAGAGCCGAGTTTGAATTCCTGTTGAATTTGGTGCATTCATTTACGCGCAAATACCATTGAGAAAGGTATTAATCCATCGTTTCTCCCTCCAGATATGGGTTAAATATGAGGACAGATTAGATTCTATAGCTTTGGTTGGCAACCAGTCTACCGCAGAAAGTAATGGCAACCTACTACTGAAAAATCTTCTACCTAGTCAATCATGTTTTTGTTAAGACATGATCGCCCAAACGTGTATCACGTATCTCACTTAACTCAATGACATTTTAGCAGTAAGCTCTAC